>JAQIWF010000084.1:0-30454 GCA_034694965.1 Ceratozetes gracilis
TTTCAATTTGAAATCAATTATTCATTAAATAAATTATAGACTTAACTCAAGTGTAAATGAATTCGCATTTGATTTAATGCAAAAAAAGTTTCACTGAAAATCATGAACAAAATTGCAACACTTTTGATAAATGATCGAGATCATTACAAAAATTAACAGCCAAGGTTTATTTTCCAAGAGTAGGGTTTAAAAAAATGAGGTTAATACATTTTGAGACAAAATGTAATCCATTGTGAATCACATTTTAAAAGATAAATGTTTAAAAAATGTATATGTATTTCAATGTGAGTATTCCTTTATACCATGCTCTTATCTAGGTTCGAAATTATTGTTGGGTCAGATTCGTGTGAATTCAATTTGAGCTGAATTTGCAAAAATCTTAAATGTGTGCACTTTTTAAATCAAATTTACATCTACTTAGAAGTCTTGTGTAATGTCGACAACGAAATCATCGGTCAAAGTGGGATATATCCAGAATATTATTGAATATACGGGTCAGTTATGTCAACAAATATTTGGATCGTTTATCAAAGAGAAAATATGTATTAATATTAAGTTTTGCAGATCTCATATCAATCCTAATATTAGTATTTGAAGGAAATGGCAAACAATCTAAAAGTCAAGTGTTGTTGAGATACAGAAGTGTTGTATATTCAAAGGGCAACAGATTTTTGAAGATTTCAATCAAGAAATTAAAGTATGAAAGGATTTACAATCGATTTTGTGTATGAATTCATTCAAATCTAATTTACACTCAATTTTTTAAAAACAAATTCATGGATTGAATCACGAATTTTGCAATTCGTCACAAAAGGGTTAAAAATGTTAAATATAATTGCATTTGATTTGAAAATAATTTTATTGATTATCAAATTGTTTTCACGAAATATGTAATAACGAGATATTTATAGAAGTAATATAATAATAATCCGATTATATCTGACGGCAAACTTGAAATTAATTTAAAAATTTTTGCGTTTTTTAATTCAAATCTGAGTTATGTTTGAAAGGAATGAATTCACAAAAATCCTAATAATAATCACGAAATGACTATTCATTAGTTTTGCGCCAAAAACTATGCCTTTCATCCAGACATTCATTTTCCTACTAATTATGTTGAAATGAAGGAATAACAGGCATTCCCTGTGCAGTGTGCCTGTGCAATATTTCCATCAATTTATTCCAGAGTTTTCCAGTTTTCTACTCAATATTAATCTCACATTTTTTCATCTAATTCTCTATTATTTTGTGCTCAAGAATTCTGATCTTAAATATAATGCAATCTTTTTTAATGACTTCTTCATGAGTTTTGAAGTATTGAACGAATCCTCAGTTCATCACATGATTTAATAGACAAAAAAAATTTAATAATAAATCTTTTGGTTTTAAGCTTTCAAATTAAATACATTTGAAAAACAATCTCTTATTGAGCGCCAGATATGATAAGTGAACACAATTTTTCAAAAACAAAATTATGTTCAGAAATACTTTGAAATCAATAGATTGTGAGTTGAGATAAAACACGATATTTAGGGAACATTTAACCTCTTGTCGAGTATTGGAAATCTATTTTTGCACATTATTTGCCCGGATATTCAAATTTTAATCAATTTAAAAGATGCCAAAGGATTGGAAAGTTTCCAAAATTGGCAATTCATCATCTTTTTGACATCAATCTAAAAGGTATTATGCGTTTAAAAGCAATACTTTTGATAAGATGGTGAATCCACCTCATGGAGTGATGCATCTCTTGGCCAACCCTTCATTTATACACAATATATGCTTTCGCTCATAAAATTGGTTTGAAGTCTGACATCGATTTTATAGTCCTTTTGGTTAAATCTCTTTGAAATATAATTTTAAAAATTTATTCCGAAAACGTATTTTGTTTTCACCAGAATATTAAAGATTTCTTTGAATTATGACTTATTCTGTTCTGACATTAATTATTATAACCCTTTAAGAGATTTATTTTGAATCAAAGCCTGAATTCCTAAACAGAGTGTTGTTTTTCGCCTCATTTTTTCAGATTAATGTGTTTGAGATCTAACTGTAAGACTTGTATCAATAAGAGTGCGGATCAAAGTCATCAATAATCCTGTGCTAAACCAGAAGATCCAAACAAATTGTTGCACACATTTTTCGTTGAGTCCTATCGGGTCTATCAATGAACTGAAGCAATGATAACGTTTTGATATAAACTTCTCTACAAATCAGTGTATTTTTAGCTCAACTCAAGCGAACAGAATCTGTGAAAAATTCAGTATATTTGTGAGAATCGATCGATACTTTAGAGTTGAAATATAAAAACCAAAGCAAAACTTGAAAAATGTAGACAAAGCAAATTGAAGGGCGAGAAACTGTTCTTGATCTTATCATTTGAGAAAGAGAGACAAAGTGAGCCTGGGAGACCAGGTCTACAGAGGACTACTCAGTAAATGCCTAACAGCCCATAATTGCCAACAAATGATACGAATGTTATTTGCGGTTAATGTTTGACAATAATGTCACAAATCGATTGTGACGGATATGAACAGACATTTTCCAATATCCCTGTACAACATTAACTGACATATTTGCTAAGAGCACTTTCCCTGTAAGCCATACCACAATAAAATTGGACATCCACACAATTTATATACTTATATAGATATAATCTGTAACTAGATTTGTACATTAGTCAACCTGGATAAAAAGATATTACAACTCATTTTTTATCCAGTCTTAAAGCCCACATCATTTGGCATTAAATGACTTAAAGAATTACAAACTAATCAATCAAATAATGGTTGGCATTCATGAAACACTTCGTGCCGTTTGTTGGCAGAGAACAATAGGGATGAGCACAAGGAAGAGGAATGGGTTACAAATGAATAAAAATAGATATCATTTTGTCCATTAATGGGGAAGTCGATTGAAAGCCAATCAAATACCACATTTGTTGTGCCATTCATGACACTGACTGCCGACAAATCAATAGATAGTAATATAATAGAGTTTTACCACAACAAGAAACCGACCGCTAATTCTCGTCTATTATTTTCTTACATTTATTTGTTTTATTTCTTTCTTCTAATAATAATAATGATAATAATTATCTCATTTATGACTTCTCATAATAATATGGTTACCAATAAATGTCAACAAATAATACCGTTTTGTACTGTTTGCTGACATTTCTTGAGTCCTATTCATTCAAAACATTCTTAATTAAAAGGCATAACTAATTCTGTCCACAATTTCAATACCATTTGATTGATTGCAAGCTATTTGTTATTTCATAAAACAAAATGTGTTTTCAATTCAAAGCTATTTATTGTGAAACGAAATATTCATTTATTTGAATGTTTGAATAATTTTCTCATATTATGAGAATCGATAAAATTAATACAAAATGAAATAAATTTGCAAACAATTGACTCAAATAATAGTTTAAATGATTTTCAACACCTTTTTTAGTTTTCTTGAGAAAAGTTTCAAAAATCCAATTCAACTAAACTTTTAAATAATATTCAAATTTTATTCAGACTTTTAAATAAGTTATTAAAAGCGCTTACTTTGCAATTCAAAATGTTTGGGATATTTCACAAAATGTCTAAAAAATTAAATGAAATCTGATTTCCATTTAAACCAAAATAGATATCACACAAAGAAAAAAAATTCAAATCTAGTATTCAATTGAATTAAAGAGCATTTCTCCGCAAAAATCATAAATTAATGGATTTCGTTATCAAATATTGTGTGCGAAACACAAAAATATTATCAATTATTTCGGTTGACTTCATTTGAAAGCTTTCTTTAATGAAAATCGATTGACAACTGTTTCCAATATTCTAATAGAAGTGAAAGACTCAGACTTCAAATAATAAGCTAAACGACAAAAGGGATGTGCAGTTAAATAATGGATGACTTCATTGAATTATACTAAACATAACTGGAGAGTATTGGTTGCGATTAAAACCCATAGGAAAGCCTAAACAATTTAATCTGATTAGGGTAATTTTGATAATATTATATGAATTTGTATTAAAGAGAACATTCAAATTAGAGACACCATTCCAATTGTGGTCACCTCTCAAATACATGTGATGTGAGGGCAGGAAAAAAGAAAAATCAATACTTATATTTCAGATATTCTGGAGTCTATTTGTTCGTGAATTCATCGGTTATCCATGCATTCAAAATACAAAGGAAAAGTAGAATAGCCAAGGTCATACGTTAATACAAGTTATTTTGTGCGCAAAGTTCAGAATAGATATCATTTTATGCCCAAATCTACTAGAAATCAGAATATGTTTGCGAAATGCCTTCCGTGTGTTTTATCTTCCTACAAAAACTACCTTGATTATTCCAGGCCATAGATAACGACAGTATGACTAGTAGTTGAATGTCAGAAATCTTATTAAAATAGTTGTGAATCAATAAAATAGAATTAGATTTTGTGTCCCATTAATCGAAATGTGATTCAATTTCTTAGCCTTTAAGTGAAGTCTTTTCTTAATCTATTCAAAGACTGTTTCGACTCAAACACAGGAAACTTATAAATAAAAGTTGAATTTTACTGACAATTCTGTAGCCATTCCTTCATGTATTGACTCTTTTAGACGCGATTTTGATTGAAAAATAAATTCCACAAAACATATAGAGATAGGGAAGAGATATAAACGGATAGAGAATATTGCAGTGAAATGGTTGAGGAATAGCATATAAGGCTCTCCACTAAAGCCTAATAGAAGTGTAGCTCAGAATAAGAATTGAATGAATAAATAAGTTAAGAATAAACTGAAATGTTATTACAGTTTTGTGAATAAGAAAAATAAAAATGTTTTTCACCAAAAAGTGGAGCAAAAATTTAGTAATATTTCAATGAAAAGATTATTCGTTTGAGAAAAGTCTTGAGGTTTTTCCCCATTGACTACAAAATACAGAAATGCAAGAATCTATTGACACTGTGTTTGCATGAATTGTAAGGATTCTGGGAAACCATTAGAAGAGTTATAATACAAATACTATTAAAAAATATTCCTCTCTTTCATAGAAATGAATATCTTTTCAGTTTATTATTCAACAGATTGTGTGCCAAAAATGCGTATATTTTTCATTCATTATATCAAAAGTATATTTATTTATAAATGTTTTCTCTGTTAATGCAATAGATTTCGAAATTCAATCTATAAACGGAATATTCCGTATTTGAGCCCTAAAATAATATAGTATCTATTGATCAAAGCTCTTGCAGAAATATAAATAATCCATTCAAGTGTTTGAATCTAATATTCAATAGGTCTGAGTGAAAATAATCAGCAAATGTCCGGTTCCGTTGAAAAAGCAATTTATTATTCTGTAAACAATTTTGATTTATAGCAGAAGAGTTCTCAGATTATATTCAAAGCAAAAAATATGTAATGAAATATAAGCGCCAAATAAAAAACACTTTTTATAAATGAATGAATTATTATAATTTTGAAATAAATATTTGAATTTCAATTTTATCGTCAATTCTTTTGGTGTGAAGTTTTTGAAAAATCGGAGAAGAGTTGAATGAATATTAAATTTCGAGACTATATTGTAATGAAAACCAATATTTTTAGTTCTGAGCGAATATTTATGGTTTCCTTCTATTTTTGGCCAATCATTAGAGCACCTGCTGTTTGTGCTGTTCACCCGTTAGGAGTAAACTATTCGATAAGTTCTTCAGAAGTCAATTAAATTGATTTATGTGAACCGAGTCCTTTCAGTTGATTCCTTGGCCAACAGCACAGCATCACTTTTTTTGTGCAAAGTTAAGGGAAATTACTCCGAAAAGCACTTTTTAAAATCAATGAATGAGTAAACCCTAATATAGGAAGTCTTGAGGACAGGCATCAACTCATTGGTGAGAAAATTTCTTTCCATTAATTCATTGCGAAAAGTATTTTAATGAAAAACACATTAAAAACCGAAAAATATTATTTAAAACTCAAATAAATGTCTTAAAAGCTATAATCAAATTGATTATAATCTAGGCAAAATTGGGGCTATAAATATATTTTCTCATTGATTAAAAGGTGTTAAAAAACTGTTACTTCAATTGTAACCTCTTTTTGGCGTCAATTTTAGTGATACATAACATTGAAGACTGTAATCAAAATCTCAAATAAGCAATAAATTTAAAATGAATTTTTGTTTTCTGCCAAAAGAAATAAAAATCAAATTATTTTTATTATTAATTTTCAGCTCAAAGTTCATGAATATTATGAACTAATTTCAGGAGAAATTTATTCCATGAAAATAACATCAAAGAAATATTTGCCAATATTTTTGTTGCCAAACAATTTTGAACTTCAAAACACTTCTCAGATCTCAGATTAAATAAATTTTAATCGAAATGAACTGAAAATTTCTTAATTTCAAAGTCAATAATTGTTGTGAGAAATAATGAAAAATATTTTATTACTAAAATTATAGTTTTGCTCCCAAATGGGTAATTATAAACACAAGGGATAGAAGAAAAAACTGCAAAAATTCTTCAAAATGATTAACAAATATATTAAATCATTTTTATTGAGCAAAAAGGTAATCAAATCATAATATTTAATAGATTAGTATAATTTCTAATTTAATTACATGTTTTTTATTTTGAACTCTTAATTACTTAATCCTTTCAAATGATGTTTGTATTGAAGGATGACTTTTGAATATTCAAATAATTATCAGAAAGAGTATCAAAAGTCTAATTTCGGTTTAATTACTTAATCCTCTCAAATATATTTGTATGAATTAGAAACCAGTCGTGTCAGTGACTGATCACAATCTTGATAGCTTTCATTAACCCTCCTGGATATTTATATATTCAACATGATTAAAGCTACCATAATCTGATTGTTACCTCTAATTGAGTCCATATGAAGAAGAAGATGAAGAAGTCTTTGCAAATAAACTCCAATTTAAACCAAAAATATAGGTTTGAGACAGAAATACAGCTTTTCTTTTGCTTATTATGTGTTTGATCTGAAGAACTCGTAATTATTTAAAATCAAAAAACAAAAACTTTGTTTTTAAGCTGTAATTAGGTATTAAATGTATCGTTATTTTCTATCATTTAATAGCAATTATTTGAAATTCATTTCCTAATTAATTTCAAAATCCAATCAGACATTAGAAAGAGGGGTAAGTTTTAGAGTCCATTCAATCCAAGGTTAATGATATCAACTGATCAACAGATTTTCAAAAAATAATGAACATTAAAAGTTTTTCAAAGCGATAAATGTTTAATCTTGTTAATGCATCTTAATTCAATTGTATTAAAAGTACCCTGGTAACTATCACTGTTAAGTTAGATAATCGTATATTGACTCTAATGAAGGACTTTGTGGTCAATTACGGACACGAAACGAATTGAATTAAACTGAAAATAGAGGATATCTCGAGAACTGATGGCCGACCCGTTGCCTAAATTGCTCTTCACTTCCGTCCGATTCAAATAAAAAAGCTTTTAATGATGGCCTCAAAGGAGTAGATATCGTGCGATAGACTTCCAGATAAAATAGTGAACACATTATTGCAAATAATCTCAATTACCATAACTTTAATGATAGACATTGGAGTCAATGCTTCGTTTGTGACATAATATTTGTTTCGCCTGAGAACTAATCAGCCCTACACTCAACTCATACCCCTATCTATTCCTCAATTATCAAGAAAACTGATAAAAATCAAAAATTATAAAAAAATTTAAAGTAATTTCTGTGAATTATTTTAAGGAATTTGATAAAATTAATTCAATATTTGCCTTATTTTGCTCTGAATGTCACAAAAATAAGTGAATGATTTGATGTATTGATAATAACGTTAATATTAAACTTATATAATATTGAAGCCATTATAGAGTGCGATGAACAGTAGGAAAGACAACCAGAGCTCTAATGAGAGGAAAGACATCACTAATGATGTTGTTATTACATTATATGCCAGAATATAGAGTCAGCACATCATACGAGTTGTTAAGGCATACATATTGAGGGTTAGGCAGGAGTGGCAGGAGTTGGCATCATTTGTTCCATCATCAATCCAATCATCATTGGAATCATTGAAATTAATGGCTAAGCCTTTACCAGAGCTCACTCTCAACGCGAGAGAGAGAGAGAGAGAGAGAGAGAGAGAGGGAGAGAGAGAGAGAGAGTTTGTATGAATGAATGATTGGACTGACACTTAAGTGCTCTATAAAACTCTTGTGTCGAACGTTTCCTTAAGTTTGTATTTATCTCAACAGAAATTCTGCGAACGTTTTTGTGAAGAAGTGCTCCACTATTACACTATTAGTTAGATTTTTTGATTGGATTACTTGAGAGGCCCGTAATTAAAACGAGAGACCATTTCTTCGCCAACACTTTCTTCGATTAGTTTTTTGTCTCATCCGTAGCACACATTTTGAGCCACTCTTTCACAGCTATTCTTCGTTGAGTCTAATGTTTAGAACAATTACTTTTCTATTTGGAGATGGATTCGGACAGCTACTGATGACCAAGCTAGTTTGGCTCAGGGGATAGCCTTGCTTCACAAATTGTAGCCGAGCACTCCTGGGAACATTATTTAAGCTCTTCTAAAATCTCACAGATGTTGAGCACATTTATTGAGATAAACAGACTTAATCCAGAGCAATTAATCCACAGTCTTAATTTAGCATGAATATTTTATTCAGGCAAAGTTAATTGTTGTTCAGTATAACGAGGAGAGCAGTCGAGAAGTATCAGGATCATTAGCGCACAGACATAATTATTGGGCAAAGTTTTTGGTTATGATTCCCCTGCGAGTCATCAAAGATCGCATTTCTCTCACTTTTTTATTGTGACAGTTATTCAACACTTGTATTGCTTCACATATAAAGGAATTCCTGTTCTAACAGGAGAGGGGCTTCATCTCAATATTAATTAAATGAGAGTCTGGCCTATCATTACGTTATTATTTAATATCTCGAACTATTGCCTTACAAATAGTTTGGGCTGAGAAGCAACAGTTCCTAATGAGATGTCGATCTATTCTGCGCCCATCCCTCAGAGTATGGGCTCAGAAGGCTTTCATAATCTCAATTTTGATTACAGTAATTATGCAAATGTTTGGACCAGAATTTGATATACAATTATAACATTTGCATAACAGTATTGTTCGACACTTTTATTATAATTAGAGGCAATTCTGGACTTAAATTAATTCCAAGAAATACTTACATTTGAATAATGGCTTTGAGATGAAAAGGTTAGCAAAACAGTCAAATTCACAGATTTTCAAATCATTATTATTATGAAACTATAGCTTTGGATTGAATGACATCTTATTTAATAGAAGTCTGAATCAAAAGTTATTCAAAAATAACTTTTATTTGAATTAATTTTAATGATTTCTTCCCTAATGTCTTGAATTCTGAGTTAATTATAATTTTTCTTAACTTTTCAAATATTATGTTTCGATGGCATGCAATACATGGAGTGGTAATCAAATTTAAAAATTTAATTTAAAAATAAATTGGTTTTCAGAGAGATTTCACTAATTATTCATAACTTGAGTCGATTTCTGCTGACAGAGACTTAACAAAAATCTAATTAAAATTTATTTGAATTATTAATTAATTATAGGCTAAGAATTACGCTCCAAGATCAAATCAATTGATACGTTTGGAAATTCATTTATTGAAAACTAATAAATAAATTGTCAATAAATATGAGGCCAAAGAACCGCATAATTATAAGATTGAGTTTTTAAATAAAATTTAATATTAGTTTTAGTTTTTTAAATCTGTGCGAAGAAAATACTTTTGAATACTTTTAATACACATTTTTCTAATTAAAAGCCCAAAAATCTGTTTCTAATTATAATCAATCATTTGCTCGAAATGACTATAATTTGCAATTAATTTCACAGTTATTTAAGTTTACATTTTCTACTCCTTTTGATTCACAATATTTTGTGTTAGTTTTCACTCATATCCAGTGATATTCCAGTCAATTATGTGCTGGAATTTTATGCGCAATTTTTGCACTTTTCCCCCGAAAAGATGTGATTTTTCAACGATTTTCCGTTTGAAATGTTTATAATTAGTTTTGAAAGAAATTAATTGAAAAATTACTCGTTTTGTGTTTAACATCAGTCCTACCCTTTGACTCAAAGGACGGACTGTTGACAGAAATGAATAATAAATTATTGTTAATAAACCCGAAAATAATTTTCAACTAAACTCTAGTTTTGCTTAAAAGAAGTTTTTTGATTAAAATTTTGAGATTCATATCAAAGGAAAACATGTATTAAATATACGATGTTTTCAATAAAAACTTCTTCAATGAATAAATCGTTTAAATCACAGGCAATACATCCAAAGTGAAGGCATCGGAAGGAGTGGTTGGAGAGTGTATTACAACAAAAGATTTGAAAACTCGATAAGAAGATGAGCTTTTCATATGAATGGGGGAACAAATGCCCACTCAATAGCCTATTATTAAAGTTTACTCAAAGGATAAATACTTAATTTATTCAAAATGTTTCTGATCAAATATTGGATAATATATGAGGCCATCAAGGTGAACCATCCTCCAAATTACTCAAGATCAACAGGTCTAATTTATAAAACATTGCTTCATCTACTAGTTAAGAATTAAGTACAAACTTAGGGAATCTAGAATTGATCAAGGAAAAAGGTTCAACAACTTCGTATAAATGAAGGAACTGTCCAGAATAGCTTAAATTCCAAGCATAGAAGGGTAAGCTTGGTGATTTCTTTAAGCTAAAATTTTCAATTTTTCTCATCAGAGAAGATCTTTAATAAGAATTTAAATGATCACTAAATTAAATGTCTATTTATTATACATTTATAATAAAAGATAACAAATAAAATTCATCTCATATTTTATCGATGGGAGTATCAAACAATCTCTAAACAGATGGCTATGAAAACAACAAAATAAACAATTTAGAGAATATATTAAATAAATAAAGCAAAATGTGTCTGATTATAGTTTAAAGAGGCATTTTAAATCAGCCGAATTAATAATAGATGATTAATATCGGTTATTTTCTTGGTCATTTATTAGACCTGAGCCCAAATAGCTATTCTCTGCTCTTATTAAATATAATTTTGCTTTAATTTTATCATTAAATAAATTTGGAACAAAAGCCAGAGTTTGAGGGGAAACGCCTTCCAATACATAATGAGAAAGATAAAGAAGAATTTGAATTTATCAGCTGGGTAATCATCGTGATCGAATTAATCGTCACGTAGGCTGACCTCTGACTGATCCTGACTGTCACTGCCATGTGCTGTACTTTACGAGAAGTGCGATACAAGTTTTGGCTCTAATATCATATAATTTATGGCAATATTATAACTAAAGTTGTGATCGAAAAATAAAATCCGTTTTCCAAACGATTTATTGCTTCAAATATCAAACTTTAAATTGAATATAATTTTACTCTTTTTGTCACATTTATATCAAGAGAGTAATAAAATTTTCTTATTTAATAACCTGCAACCGAATGTGTATTTGTCCCCTCTTATCAAACATCATGTTTTCCAAATGCAAAGATTATACACATTTGACACTCAAATTGAGTCAAGAAATTCAATTTAATTTCTATCAGTTTTGATGGCATGAGATGTCTAGACATGAGTTCTGATTGTATTTCAAATAAAATGATGACAACTATTGAAAAGTATTACAGAATATTAAAAACTAAATTTAATACAATCTCTAAAAATGTATAATCATTTGAAAACTGATTTGACAGTCAAACTGAGATACTCTCTGTTTGCTTAATATTAATGAGAAATTATAAGGGATTTCATGCCATAAATAGGAATTACATTTTTTGGGCAAAAAAGTAAACAATTTTTGCAAATCATTTCCTAAAAAGAGATTTTCAAACCCATTATTTCGGCGTTGAGTTAATCGCATTAAAAACACTTTTTATGCGTTAAAATCAAATTTTATTTCAATATTTATGGCATTCAAAGAGATTTTCTGACCAAAAGTCTCAGTAAATTATAGAATAAGCAAAAGATTCGTGAATTTTCTCCCAAATTATATAAACGTTTGGTTTATAAAAAGGGGGAAAAGTGATAAAAATGCGGAGATTTCTGTGAATAGTGAAAACCAATTTGTTTAATATTTCATGACTTTTATTATATCTATTATTTATGTATATTTCTATTCCTGTTCTCAAAGAATAAATTAATATAAATTTTATTAACCTTTTCGTGGATAACATACCAAATGTAATGTAAAACAAAAAATTGATTAATTTGTATGAATCACACAAAAGAAATGCTTTCTAATCATTATAATTATGGTTCGTGTGTTCACTTATTTATGCTATAAAGAGCCCAGGTATGATCCACATAATGAGGGGCAGGGTAACGTTAAATATGCTTAGATATGCACTTGATCACCAAGCTCTAATTAATAGATCTTGCTCTTGTTATTTTGTTTTATTAAACCAATTAAAATTTATCACGACTTCCAACATAATTTTAGTAGAGCTTAGGAATAGGCATACATTTCCCTCCAACCCCACCCATTGGTAGCTCTGGTAAAGTTCAATAAAACAAATGGACTTTTCGTCTTATTATGCATTCAATGTGTTTGTGGCCATAAAAGCAAACTAAAGGTATTAATCGACTTTACATTCACTCCTTTTGTTTTAAAAAAATACATTGAATTCATAGAAAAATTCCCAAAAGTTGGGACAAAAGTGAATAAAATGTGAATTAATTTAATTAAGAGTTCTCTTAATAAAGTCAAATGTTTTCAAAGTGTTTGAACTCATTTGTGATGAGACTGTTTTCTGGGCTAATAATCAAATAAAAATCGTGTAAATGCTGAGTAAATCTGGGCATCAAATTAGTGCCACAACTGTTTCACTCCTTCCTCTCATTTAAGATTTGCCTCATTTTTTCAGAGAAGAGAAATCATTCGGTAAAACATAAATAAGTTAATGAAGAATAAGAAAAAGAGATAACATGAGTGGAGGAGAAATAAAAAGGATCAGAACAACCACTTGGAGGACATGAATGATAATTTGAATGGATCTTACCTTTGGGTATAGGAGTCGAGTTAGTGCTTGACTCAGTTGTCGTAAGTCTAATTTCTCTCCTTCGGGAGTCTCCGGCCTTTCGATATCAGTCGGTGTTGTCACTGAACCACCATTTGTATCATTGGAAGAGGCGGGTGCTTCCAGGTATAAGTTTCGAGTGCAGGGACTGCCGCTTACCGCAGCTCTTGAGAACCTTCTTGGTGTTCGGGGCGACGATAGCTTACAAATGTTGGGAATTTCCATTGTTTTATAGTTTGCGAACTCAATCAACAATAAGTTCTTGCAAAGAAAGTCACAGTCTTTGAACACAGTTTAGAAAAAATATTGAATTTGTGCTTAATTGTGTGTTATGCTAAATTGGCATGATACTTTTCCATTATGCTTGTATTAGTATTAATGGTTGTACTTTGAGTTAATGGTTGCGTTTTCTGCCATTCTGTCCAACTGTTGGTCCAAAACTGCCAGAAAGGAGAGAAAAGGAAAGATTGTTAAGAATATGAAGCAATAAATTGATGGATAAATGAGTTGAAAATCTCCAATTTTGTCAACAAAAGTCAATACCGGAATCCAAAGAGAATTTTATTTTTCAATAAAACTCTGTTTATTAGAGTTTCAATAGTTTTGAGAAAAATAACAAAACTTTTATTCGATATTAACTTTTATTTGAATGCAATTTCGAAACTTTCAAAATTGCATTAAGGCTTCAAATCAATTGTAAAAATGTGCTCAAAATAAATGGTTAAAACAATTTATTAAACTATTTTCATAAGTGTCTTATAGTCAGAATCTAAGGACAGAATATCGTTAAAAGCAGAGTCAGTATTAAGCGCTCAGAATATGGGATAAATAATAAGAATTTAATTCATAGCAATCAACGAGAAGTCATTTTTTGCTCGCTTATCATTACATACAGGGATAGCACACCTATTCAGTTAATGAGTGAGTGTTCTCTCTTACCAGTGCTCTAACGATAAATGGTTGTAATGATTGTGTGATCGAAAGTCATAGTTATGTACAACGAAAAACTGCTCGAAATAGCGAACAGAATTAATAATACTGTGCAGAAACACACTCTACCAACAGAACTCTTATTCTGTTCACAACAATCCTCCTCTAATATCATTGCCTGATATTCAGAGACAGCTCTTCGAGTCTGCACAACACGATTCTGGTGTTCAGGATCTGTGCTCTACTCTCATATGTCTATTGAATTCTTTTATAGCCTTCAATACTTTCACTTTGATAGAGGAGAAGTCTATTCTGTGCCAACAGTTATGATAACCAACAGTTTTACTGTTTATTCCGCCAAAAACTGAATATAAGTTAATTAAATATATGGTTATTATACTCATAGTTAAGCCATTAATGAGTTGCCATTACAGACAAAACACAGAATTTTGCTGAATATACTCAATGTATAATACTTTGTATACAAATATAGTGAATGTATTTATCATTTTTGCTAATAATTTTGCACTTCTGACAAGAGTTTTACTTTAAATATAGTAAAAAGCATTTTTAGATAACATCACAAATAATTAGCTCTCATTCAAAGTGGAATTCAAAACATTTCTGTAATTATATTTCAGAATTTTTATTACACAAAACTTTCTGAACTTAAGAATAAGGTTTTCAGTCGAATAACCAAACCTTAGGTTTTGTCAAACATTTGTTATCATTAGACAAACAAAAGGTTTGTTTTATAGAAAAAAAGCAAATTATTTGTTAAGAATTCAAATGTCTTTGATTTTTGAAAACTCCAATTATCTGTAGTAAGCAAGAACGTCTTAAAATAATCACCATTCATAACAATTTCATTCTTTATATTCATGTTATGAAAACAGACCTTCAAATTAGAAATTCTCATTATTTATTTATAAAGGTATATATTGTACTTGGTGATTCCGGTCATGAACTTACAAAATTGAAATCATGAAATATGAAACGTGAACAACAAAGTGATTAAAAGCGAAATTGAAGAA
Source organism: Ceratozetes gracilis (assembly GCA_034694965.1). NCBI lineage: Eukaryota > Metazoa > Arthropoda > Arachnida > Sarcoptiformes > Ceratozetidae > Ceratozetes > Ceratozetes gracilis. The sequence continues at coordinate 15,042 of JAQIWF010000084.1, forward strand.
AAAGAATAATCAGGTACAGTTTAATATTAAAGTGAATAGGTCAAGGATTGTTTAAAAGCAGGAAATAGTACCTGGATTTCAATAAATACCTTTTACAGAATTACTGTTAAACTCTAAATAATTAAATGACAATCTGTTTGATTGGAGACAATGTTTCGCATTAATCAGTGACTGATGTCGTAATTAACACAAAGATAATATCAATTAATTATTTAACCATTGATTTAAAATTTAGGTCATTATTATTGATTAAAAGATATTAATAAACATTATCTAAACCTTTGGCTTAATTTGTATTATCCTATGACTTAATAACTAATTTTTCAAAAAATGAGCAAAATTTGACAAATCGATCGATATTTAGAAGTCTTATTTATAGGGATTTTGCATAATATCTTGTGTATTAAAACGCTATGAGATATATCACGTCAATAATAACCTGGTTATCCCTTCCATTAGTGTCTAAATAGGTCTTATTGTTTCAGATATTTTCCCACTCATCCTATCTATCGATCAAAATATTCAAATAGAAGTGTTTTTCGTTTCTTTGAGCGAAATATAGTGAAAAGTGATGTTATGTTCAATAAAATATAATAATAAACTCATATATTCTTTGTGTGAGAATTGAGTTCATCACAAAAGGCATATAAAAACATTTTTTGGATTTCTAAACAAATAGTCGAAATAAAACACATTTCAATAGAGAAAACATTTTAATATGAAAATAGCATTTCTTTGAAGTCAAAGCAGAATTTTCCTTCGTATCACGAATACCAGGGGACTAATCAGGGTTGGGGAGAGGGTAAGATATCTTAACTTTCGGGACAACCCTTAGAGGATATTCCCTAAGGATGTCGAAGAGGAGTTTTCAAAATATTGCCAAGGAAATCCATTTTACCTCTAAATAATCATAAAATGCAAATTTTCAGCTAAATCTTATTTAATTTACTTTTAATCTAGTTAAATTAAAAAAATTAGTAAAAATAACTCTTTGCAGGAAATCAACAAATTAGGATTCGTTTAAATCTAGTTATGTCCTCTCATTTTTCGACCCTTAAGGGAAAGGATCTTAAAAATCACGGAACTCAAGGTTAATTGCAAAATTCCTCCATGTTCAACTCTAAGATTAAGTATACGTCCCCTAGAAACTCAAAATTCCCATTTATTTAAGAAAATCCTAGCAGAATTGTTGATAAATTGCCCCTAGGCATCAGTGATTGGCTGACATTCCCCATCCCTGCATCAAATAATTTATTGAAATTAAATTCAAATAAAGAAGAAATCTATTGATTGCTATATTTTTGGCCGAATTTTCTTTTTTTAAGCAAAGAATGGAAACGTTTATTAATTTGAGATATTTTTAGTAAATATTTACACAAATTTATTCTTAGAAACTTTAATTAATTCAGTTTCTTATAATAAATGGCAGAAATCTCTGACAACTTTATCGCTCAGACATGCGTTAGGACTCAGTGGTTGTGTTTTAATTAATTAATGTCTTTTTGATTAATCGTCTAATTGTTTTCAATCAATTCAATGATTGAATGAGTTCTTCATTTGCGATGAAATTATTGCATTTAATCGCTCGGAATTAAATTATTAATGACCTATAACTCCCGTTCCACTGGACAGCCATTAATGGATGGTTGGTAGCAATCGATAGTCATTCAAATCATGAAAGACAAACAAAAAGCTCTCACAAAGAAAAACAGACGAAAATATTTTATTGACAAATGATTTAAAGACGTTTTGTTTTGTCATATCTCTTATTATTTTATTTCCTCTTATTTCAGATTAAATGTAATAAACATTAAAACGTTTCGCTTAAATCACATAAATTGAGCCTAACTTTTGCCACTTCTTATCAATTAATTCTGTCCTCATTTGGCAAATGTCTAATGAAATCCCATCAAAGAATTGCTATCATTAGACCTGAATTAATGAATTTTGAAGATTTCGGTGAAAAAAAGTAATTAATTGGTTTTATTGTTTTCATTGAGTCGGAAATGAGTGCACATAAAAAGTCTGAATTTATTTGCCTTTCATTACATTACTTATCAGATCTGTAATTAAAATTTTTTGCCCATTTTTCGGCATAATTACACTCCAGGAAAGAAATGTATTAAACTATTCAACAAAACTACCTTTGTTGTATAATGTTGTAGAATATTCTTGCAACACAATTATTCTCATCGAAGTAACTTTAATTAAATTCCATTCAATTTCTATATTAAGAGCACTTAATTCAATGGAATATCTTATCAATGGATTGCAAGATGTGTTTCCCAAACCTTATTTCGTAAACCATTTTGCGAATTGAAAACAAGTTTTGTGTTCATTTGAGGAGAAAATTATAATTTAAATAACATTTTTGCTCCGAATATATCATTGATTCGAGAATTTGTATTAAATAAAGTCAATTACATTCTCTATCTTTTGAGAAATCAATTTAAATAATATAATATTCACTTCACTTATGAATACATCACTGAATTGGAGCTCAAATTCTTTCATAATTCATATTCAATGAAACGTTTCATTTGGCAGATATTTAAGCCATATTTTGTGGGGTTTTCTTTCAAGATATCCCATAACTTAGGAATAATTATCACAAATACCAATAGTTTTGTAATAAAAGTAATGGAAGTCTCGGAATATATGGAGTCTTAAAGATTATTAATAAGTTTTGTCATACAATTTGAAATTCAAATGAGATATATATGAATGCAATTCATAGCAAACATTGATTTACATTGAGTTTAGCGAAACTCTGAGCAAAACTATTCATAACTCAATGTTTGCGATACATATCTAACGCTCTGAACACAAGAGAGAAGTTCACAAAAAAGAGTAAATTATTATATTATTATTGAATACAATTCCCAAAAGAGTTTCATCGAAATCATATTTGAGTTCTTATGTAATAATGATTTGAGTTATAAATAGACTCATCATTAATAAGATATATCCCTTTTGTTTGGACAGACAGTGAAATACTGGAAAACTAAACTGGATTTTCCTACTTAACATTATTATCAATGAGAATTCAATTCAAATTTCAGTGTATTCTTAGAAGAAATTCCTTTCAAATTGAATCTCAAGTGTTGTTTGTATTCCAGTTTTGCTCAAACAATGTCTTTGAATTGAAAATTCATTAATATTTGGATTAATTTGAAAATTAATTGCAATTTTGAATCATTAATAATCGTAAATAAAAGATGCGATCAACGAATGAATAGTCATTCTCTTGTAAAATGAAAAATGAATACAAAAAACAACTTCTTTTGATAATTAATTTTGTGTCCATTAGATCCTGTTTTGTAGACAACAAAACAAAGATTATTATCAACGAAGGGTTCGGGAATCAGATATGCCATCAGTAATGGTGTGCTTATCAACAGTTAGTTTGCATTAAAAATCAATTCAAACGAAACAGTTTTATGTGTGAATAGATTTCGTTAAAATTCATTTCCGTTTCTTACGTTTCAATAAACAAAAACTGTTTTCCATTGATAACCGAAAAGTAATCCAATCCGAGAACTAATGATAATCACCCTTTGGATCAGTTATCCATTGAATAGTCGGTTCAATAATCCAATATCTCCCACTTTAATGCCTTTATTACACCAAAACAGTCCAGAATTAGTACCAGAATAGGTTTTAATGGTTTTATTCCCATTTCTTATGTAATGAGAAACTCGAGTCAATTCTGTGGTCTTCTAATAATGTATTCCTAATTAGTCTCTAAACTAATGGCAATATTAAAAAACAGCAGACGTTTGCGATCAGAGTTTTAATTGAAAAAAAGATTGTCATCACTTCAATCATCACTGAAATGCCTGTTCACACATATTGGGGCAAATTTTCATTTCGTTCAAGAATTAATATCGGGATAATTTATACCGTTTTACGTCTCAAGAATTCTAATTAAATGCGAATAATTTAGGAATTGATTTAATTAATATTCATTAGTATAACAAAAGAGGCATTTATTCAAAAGGTCTTAGATTTCATTTCTCTCCTGAATTTCATGTTAATTGTCATTATTTTGGGAACAGTTATGTCTTATAATTGAATTTCAATATAAGTTTGAGTGAAAGGAAAAAGTGATGAAAGAGAGGGAAAAGAGTGGGAGAGAGAAAAAGAGTGTTATTTTTCTCCACATTTAATGAGTTTTCGCCGCAAAAACAATATTAACTCTCATTGAATATAATATTACTCTTATTTGATTTGGTTTCACGTTTCCTAACTTTTATGATACAATACTTTTGGTGGTATTACAGAATAATTGGCTTCAATTTATCAATAAATTAGAGCAAAAGGACTTTTCTTTATATCTAACCAAAATTGGGAGAGAAAGGAGAGGAGAGGGGAGAGAGAGAGAGAGGAGAGAAAGAGAGATTTATGCCGTGTGAGCTGATAATCCCTTGATTCTAACAGGAATAACACATAATCTTGCAATCAAATCAATATTTCTTTTTCAATAACCAAATGTTTAATTAATTATTTTCTTGTTTCTCTCGTGAATACCGTTCCCAACCTCTCCTCGATAATTATGAGAACAATATTTTTCTCATTGAAAAATAAAATTTCAATTATTTCATACAATCGATCAAACGATTGAAGTTTGTTTTGTAACGAAACTGAAAGCGTTTTCTAGAAATGAGCGAAAAATGAAATATTTTAATATCCGGTACAACCTGTCGAACAATGGGAATGTCATCCATAGTGCAAATGTATGATTGCTTTAAACTTTTCCATTGTTTGTATTTCTATTTTATTTCCCGACTTTTGCCTCATATTATGGATCAGAAGAGAAGTGAATACCTCTCCAGACGAGGAAAGATAGAAATTTGTAATTCTATACAATTTTCCGGTGAAAACATTTCACTATTTCTGTATATCTTTCCTCTCGATTCAAATGTTTGTTCATTTTATCGATTTATTGATTCATATTTCTCTCTCTAAACAAAGGCAACGAAAAACTGGTTTTATTTCTGGACTACAGATCTTAAAGAAAAGTTACGAAACATACATACTGTATGTTATTCTGAAGAATAAAACTCTGGACACAAATATTACGATATATTTATCAAAAAGCGATGAATACAACTAATAGAAAGTCTTTTCAATAGATTTATATTCAGAGAAATTCATTAAATAAACTGTGATTTATGACCACGACTTCTCCTAAGATTATTTGCGATTAATGATAATCAAGATGAATTTGTTTCAATTGCATGAATTTGGCAGACCCAGGGGGTTTTACTTCACGCCTGTTCTGTATTCTAATGACGTAATGAATATCGTAATGAAAGAATGAAACAATATCCAGGATAAGTTTGTAATAAATCGATAGAATTATGTGAGAGAAACAGAATATTAGATACATTTTGTGCATTGTTTAGTGCCAAGAGCATATTTCAAGTTACTTAATGTAAATAATACTTCATTGTCTCAAGTGAACAGAATCAATAGAATGGCTTTGGCAAGATTAACTAGCTATTGTTACTTCAAGTATTGAATTACAGATTAAATCTAAATATATTACCATGTTAAATTTCAATGACTTGTAAGAGCGAAAATAAAAGGTAATGGAGGGTCAGCTACTTCTTTGACAGTGTTTGACGCTGACAATAGTCACTGGATTTAAATGTCAAACGTGTGAAGTAAAGGGCTCTTCACGAGAGTTGAGGCATATCTGGATGAGTGATCTCAACGCTGAGCCTTATTTTGAGGTGAAATGTGAGAACAAAAAAGCATTAAACCATTGTATAAGCGATTTATGGCTCAAGAAATCTGATAGAAGTGTGTCTTATATACTGAGCTCTCGGCACAGAATAACTGATGCATTAGTGACAGTGCGATAACCGATGAACTCAACATTATTTCTGACATTCAAATCGAGTTAATATAGAATTACTAAAAATAAGTAGATTTCCATTCATCTGACAAATGCTTTAAGTATTTTGTGAACAGACTTTCAAATTGTCTTTAAGTGAGAGCCGGCATTAGAGTCTGGTTTTCATATTATTAGCACAGAATAAATGATAAAATAAGATTTTGGGTTATTTTTGTGGAGACTTAAAGAAGTTTTCAAAGTATTCTTAAATGAAATTGAAGTCAATATTAGTCTCTTAAGTGCAGGGATGCGCAAGGTCGACCAATTTGATCAAAATACCCCTCTCTAGGATTTGAAAACCCAGACAGATCTAGTGCTTGTTCATAGACGTAATGTTAGAGGTTTTGGTTTCAATGTCCTAGGGGGTATTTGGCCAATTTTAAATCTTAAAGTGAATTTTAGCTAGACCCTCCCTATTGCCCATCTCTGCTTAAATGAAACCTTTGAGTTAAAACTGATTGAAAAATTGGTGAATAAATGAAACCATTAATTTGATGTCAACGGAAGACCCTAAGGAAGGATGTGTCAGATTCTTAAAGTCAGAACAATTTGATTCATATTCTCCTATTCATTATGAAAGTAATTATCTATTTCTTCGGTTTCTTCAATCCTTAAAAGAAAAGTATTAATAGATCAGCGATTTTACAAGAATTTAGTACTTTTGACATATTTCTGATGACAAATGAATGAATGTATTTAATTAAAATCTGTGGAAACTTTACAATCAGTTTTGATTTATTTATTGACTTTAAAAACAAGTCATATATTTGTAAGTCTCTGCCTTTTCTTTGGTTTAGATTTTCATATCAATCAAATTGTATATAAACAGTGATTTGTCTTTAAAATTCTCTCTCTCTCTCTCTCTCTCTCTCTCTCTCTCTCTCTCTCTCTTTCTCTCTCTCCTCATACTTAAGCTCTTGGAAGAAAGTTTTATCATTAATTTTAATCAGAAGTCAGAGAACTTTAGACACAAAAGACAGAAAAGAAGAATTAATTTAAGAAATAATTTGTTAGAAACTTAAAAATATATGAAGACTTTCGTCTGATTTAATAAACGGTTAGAAAAAAGTCGGTCTTAAACTAAAATAAGATAATCTTGTCTTTGATTTCATTTGAAATAATTATTTAGTAATTAACTCAATTTCCAAGACTTTTCTCTTTTTCTTAATAAAAACAAGAATTAATAAATGAAAAGAAAAAGATTTCCGTAAAGTGAGTCAAAAATAAGTTTAAGAAAATGTTTTAATTGAAAAAAAAGTTATAACTTATAAGTGATAAGACCTGTAAAAAGTAGTGATAAAAAAGGAGCAAAAAGATGTGGAAATAGTTGACATTTAGCAGGAACAAACTCATTATTGAAGTTAAAAATTAACTGAATTTGTGCATAGATTTGCACTTTTGTTAGTTTTCTGAGAAAAGCTTATTCTCTAAAACTTCTTATCATTTGTTCGGAAGTAAGAATTCATTCAATCATTAATGAGTTATTCATATAATGAAAGAAAGCACAGCATCTCATCATTTCATTGACTTATAATCTCAAGATATTCCCTTAACAATAGATTAGCACAGGTTTTAAGCACAGAATTATTCATGCAATTTCTCTTTGGATGTTGAAATTTCATCTATTCTTAAAATTGTTTTACTTTAATAAGAATTTTAATATAACTTTTATCTGTCATTAGATATTTGTCGATAATTTGAATTAATCTATTAATTATAGGCAGCCATTTATTAAATGACATGTAATAAATGTACCAATCAACCTAGTACAAGACCTCAGGGGTAGTAAAAAAAACTATCCTAAGTCCTACAAAAGCATTTAGTGATTAATACTTTAGTTCAATGATTCAATGAGTAAAGTATTTCATCAGAAAAACTAAATCTATTTAATTCATGTATTGCTTGTTATTACAGAATAACAAAAAAACTAATTTTCTTTGAAACCCATATAAACAACTTTTTAAGAGAGTATTTAATTAATTAAATTTTGTTTTCTTTACAATTAAAAGCATTTCAATCACTAGAAATCATTTGATGTGTTGACAGCAGAGACTGACATTCATTGCATTAAATAATCTAATAATTCATTAGAAAATATGTCTAAAAATATTACAAAGTTTGCTGAACTCCAGTAAAACTCGATCAAATAAAAACATAAAAAATCTAATCTAGCAAATAGCCTGACATTCAAACAAATGTAATTTTTTACACATAAAAAATAGCCATTTATTCAAATGTTTAATATTTAATAGCTGTCAGACATTACAATATAACGTAAAATATTCTCCTTTTTAATCAAACAAATGATTATTCAAAGAAAATGATTGCAATTCTTTTGAATAATTTATACTTAACTTTGAGATTAATTTCTTAAAGTATTGTTGTTTTTCTAAACAAATAAATTTTAATTACATTAAAATGTATTAAACATGTAATGAATTACAGTATCATTTCATGTGTTAACTCTGTGTCCTTAACTTTCTTTGATGTCAAGGATTTTTGCATCATTTAATAGATCTCTCATAGAGTTAATGCTATTACTTCTCTCTGTTGTTAACTCCTCAGTTGTAACTCACTACTGTCAAGGATTTTGTGTAAACAGTTAGACCTCTCATTAAGAGACAAATTTTTGGTACATGAAGAGAACATTTCCCATGTTAAATTACTTCCGAACTCTCAAAAAAAGACCTTCTAAGGTATACTCTATTCGCCAAAACGCCAAAACGATTCGCCATTTCTCATTTCGTAAACAATTTTTTTACCGATTCGCCAAATTTACAAAAACCCAATAACTGCATCAACTGACTGATTAAAAAAATAATTTATGTTAGATTTTAAGTTATGTTAAGTTAAATTAGAATAGGTCAGACTTGGTTAGGTTAATTTAGGTTATGATTAGTTGGTTTAGGTTATGTTAGGCTTGATTAGGTTCAAACTAAGATTACACTTAGGTTATCACCTAAATCGCTATTTTATAATATTTGGCAAATTGCAATTTTTATTAACTGACTGCGAAATATTTTTTGTCCAATAATGTTTGGCAAATAGAAATTGAACCTCTTCATGATCCTTCCTCAGATGTATTTCTGTTTTTGTACCTTCCCTATTTTAATTCTCTGATGTTGAGTCATTCTTAAGGCATTTATTATATTGTACTGCATATACTTAACAACAGGGAATATATACTGTATTTGTACACAAATATCTAATTGTATAATAGATTAACTAAAATGTATCCAAAAATAATAAATTGATTATTAAATAGCATTTTTAACACGTTTTGGGCGAAAAATGAATCGATTTTCTGTCAAATTTGAATTATGTATTCAAAAATTAGGAAAAAATTACTCCTTTTTTCTAAAAACACAATAAAAACTCTTTGATAAAAGTGAATAAAAATGAAAATTATTTGAAAAATGGTATTAAACTTGAAAACAATAAAAATATTCAAAAAGAAATTTGAATTTTAAGCCTTTGAGTGGATCCTATTGTAGGAAGAAATTCGTGGAATCCATGGATTTTCATAAAAAGTTGAAAACTACTAAAAATAGTTTAGTTATTATGCAAAGGATAATACTTGAGGTCAGTCCCCGAGTCATTCCTATCAGATATGAGATCTCATGTCAGAACACTCACGAAAATTGCAAATGTTTTGAAAAAACTGAAGACATTGTCAATAATTTCAATCATATTCACTGAACATAAGACACGCTCTGAGGCTAAAAATTTTCAGTCAATGCGAGAGATTTTGATTAAAATCTATATTTTGTTATCTATAAGACTAGTGGTTGGGGTAGACATTGGGGTAACAACAAAATTTGCAAGATAACATGGCTTCAAATCAGTTTATCCTTAGTTATCGTAAATCATTTTGGATTGAAATCTCGACAAATCATGAATTATCACAACTCCAGCAGAATTATATAAAGATGAATGTGCTGGATATCGCACAGTCCATCACTAATCAGATTATCATATGTTTTGACTGTTCGTAGACATTGACATCAACTCAGTCTTTGAAACAAATTATTCAAATCTATGTTCATAACTGTCTTTTGCATTCATAAGTCATTTTCATTCATTGAATTAAAAGATTTTCAATACATAAGTCGAGGCATACATTAAAATAATTAATGGATACATAACTCCCGAAATATAGCCTAAAACTGAGGGCAAAATTTAAAGCTTTTCGGCTTTTAATATAATGCCGTAATTTGTCACTATTTGAGGCATTAATTACCAGAATATTGATTGCATTTGAGGTCTAATTATTATCTTTTTTAAACGAAAAGCACTTTTATTTGCTATAATTATGAAGTTCTGCTAAAAACGTATCTCATATTAAGTAAACTCTGAAAACGTGATCACATTTTAATGATTTTTTAACCCAAAAAATCTTTTTTCATAATTACAGCTATTTTTCTCCAAACTCTTCGTTTTCAGTCAATAAGAACTCAATTATTCAACAAATTTTGAAATTCTGGACAATGAGGACAAAGGAATGGGTTTAGAATGGGGTTGTGCTCTTGCTCAACTTATTGATCGATCAATTCAATTACTCCGCTTTAATTAATACCATTTCGTGACATAAAATTCAATTTCGCTCATTATTTGCATATTTTTCAGATCGCGTGCACTCTTTTTGGGGTTTATTTTGTTTTTCGTCAAATCCTCTAATTTTCTAATGCATTAAAAACGAGAAAAATATTAATAAATATTCAAATTTGAGTCTTTAAAAGAGCGAAGTGTTGGTATCAAAAGCAAAAAACAAAAGCAAACGTCAATTTTGAAATTAATTTAAATGGGGCAGGCCACTTTTGGCTCTGAGACAGATCATTTCTCACAAAATCAATCGACCATTTTTGCAATCATGTAATAAAGGAAAGACCATTAGACGGCAATTCACTCGTTTATCACGTTAATCAGGGGTGCGGAAGGTCAGCAACTGATCTTCTACAAAATGATCTGGGTGGTGTTTGATTTGAGGCAAATGTTAAATTGCTGGGTTGAACGAGTATTACAATTTGTATTTTAAGGGTTGTCATTCTGTGCTGGTTCACCACATCACCACTTCCGCAGTTATGATAACATAACAAAAATGATGAGCAATGATCATTGTTTAGTTAGTCCCAGGGTATTTTATCATAATAAACACGTGGGAATTCTCTTGAGTGCTAAGAGACTGAATTATAAATATACGAAAATAGACTTAAGAACAGAGGCTTTAATGAGAGACACATTTAGTATGAAAAATGAATAAACAAATATTTGTCGCATAAATCGATATTAAAATTCATTTATATTTCAATTGAATATCCGTCGGGAATGAGAGTCTGTTTTCATTTTTGTTGAACTCTACTATTTGTCTAATAAGAGAAAAGAAAATATTCTTCTCTTTATTAGCGATAAAATGAATGTAAATATGGTTTTCCTCTGAAAAATTCATAGCAAATGCACTCTAATGGCTCTGATGGGGAACTTCACTCTAATAATCATCAAAATGATAAACACGGACCAAAAAATTTGAATATTTCATGATGATGTATCTAGCTTTCCAGTTATTACTCTTAATTTCCCTTCGGATTATAAATGGGCTAACTTTTAGAGACTAAATTTTAGACAAGCAAAAAAAATCACCTTGAAGCTGTTTTTGCAAAATAATGAGCTCTCATTCATCCCTATTTGACAATTGTAATATAAATTGCGACAAATTGGATGTTTCCTTCAAATTACCCATCATTTAAGTTTCACTTCATAATCATATTATGGAGAAAACAAAGAAAATGCCAAAAATTTCAGACATTTTAATCTTCTCTACGAATAAAAACTGTTTCTTTAATAATAAATCCATTCATTCATTGATTACATAATTCTCTGGAGATTTCCAATGAATTCGCCCAAAATTTTACACAAATATTATGTAAACCTTTTGCCACAAAAAGACTAATTTATAGACTAATGTATTTCAACACTTCTGGGACTGTAATTCACGCAATCGTTCGGAATGTGCCGTTCATTCAGTGCTGGCCTTCGTGTAAAAAATAGCAAATCATTTGCTATTCTTTTGCGGAAATGATTTATAGATTTTTGTTTTTCTCAGCCATTCATTCATAAAAAACTAATAAATTCTTATCAGACAATACCTGAAGAGATATAAAGTTCAGACAATCATTCAGTTGTTTAACAAATGTTTAAAATCTGATAACTTTAGTAATGATTCAATAATTCATTTAATATTATGTCTCAATTCGATAATAAATCATAAAAAAACAATAAATCAATAAATGTTAGCATTTCTCTAATGAATCGCATTTTTATCGTATGTTTTCGTTAGTCTTTCCAGAATTAGAGCTATTTTTCACTCCCTTTCGGAACTGATATTAAACTTGAAATTTCCTACAGAGTGGGTGTTAAAAGTGGGCGGATAGGGCACAGGTGTGCCATTAAAATATCAACAGAATAGAACAAAATAATATACCTTATATTAGAACAAGAGCATCCGATAATTCTCTTAACAACAATCAAATAATCAATACCTAGCTTAAATGAGGAAATATTCTGAATAATGATGTATTCTCTTGATATTATGATTTATGAATATAAGGCAATCCTTAGGCATTACAAAGAATAGATCATAAAACATGCTAGTTCATTTTAATGGTTGCGAAATTCCTTGTAAGTCCATAGAAGTCATTATATTTTAAAATTCAATAAAATGCAAATATTTATGTGAATTCAAGGCTTCTGAAAAGCCGTCAGATTTGGAAGATTTGATATTTTATGTAAAAATACATTTTCATGAAATTTATGTATTTTTTCTCATTTTATATAAAATATAAACAAATATTCGGAACAAATGAAACAATTCTTCGGAATGACTCATAACCCGAGACAATCTTTTATTTTTCACCCGAATATATAAATATCTTTTTATTACTTCTTTTATGAAAATTTCAATAAAATGTGTAATAATTTAAGAAAAATATTCAAACAAATGACTTAAAAAAAATAATAATCTCTTGTAATAAATCATATTATAATCTAATCCAAAACTAGTAGTCATTTCTGACATTGACTTATAATTGTTGTATAATTAAAGAAATAGAAAAATGTGTCAAAAATTCATTGAATTTAATGAATTAGTAATTAAAAGTAAAAATCCTTTGAATGGAATGCAGATAATTAAAAGTTTTATTTGTTTTAAATTTTTCCTCATTTCTAATGATTGAGAATTTGAGCCATAAATCAATTAAAAGTAATATAAAGAGAAAAACAAACCGATTGTAACGAAAGAAGTAATAAGAAAAACATAATTAATTCAATAATGAAATCATAGCCGAGATTTAATTGAAATAAATATCTGATGAAAATCTCTCTTAATTTGATTTAAACTTGTAATGAATTACCGGAACAACTGACTCGAGAAAAGTCTTAATTTTAGTCATAGGTATAAAAGAGTCAAAAGTAATGATTTTTGAAATTTCCTTTAATTATGCAAAAAAGCGGTTTTTGATTACTGGGAGAAGTATTTGTGTCACATTCTTCCAGAAGACATATGGAAACCAAACCCTAATTGAAATTCAAATGAATGCAAACATTTTGCCGCAAAAGAAAAATTAAAATCAATGATATCGAGGGGTATAACCAAATATACCTTAGTTTTGAGCATGCACCTCTCTTCTAGAAATTTTAATAAAACTACAATAGATAGAAACTTGGTCTATTGTAGTTAGAGTCAAGATTTTGAACTAAACAGTTTACATATTCCAAATTTGCCTTGTATTAGACCCCTATCCTTTGAGCACCTTGGGCTTCAATTATATGGAGTGAGGATGAAAAACAGTGCCAGTATTTGACGAATAATTGGAAGCAATATATCATTAAGTTAAATGATCTATCAAATTCAATTGGTGGCCAACTATTGATTATAGCTAAACATTTCAGTTATCAATTAGTGAATTGTATTGAGAAGAATGTTATCAAATATTTTACTTTTAAATTACTTTAAATTTATATAAATTATGTGTAGAAATATTTTTAGGCATTAAGTCGTGACTGACTATAATATTAAGTCTTAAATATAGTGTTTTTGACGCCAAAGAATTTGTTCGGCACTTCTCTAATGTGTTCACAGTATATGAGATGTGGTCTTCACTATTGATTCGAGCAAAGAATGCAATGAAAAACTGTTCATTTTGTTTCACCACTCAATAAGAGTCCGTTTCTCACATCAGAGGGATAGCTATGATGTAACGTAAACACTGGTAGACAGGGATAGGCTATTTCAGGAAGTTTTCCTAATGGAGACTTGACATGACTTTTATAGCTGTGCCGGAGATGTAATCGTGAAATTAGGATAATCACAGCCAACACACAAACGAGTAGTGGTAAGCACTGGTGACTGTCAGCACAACTATGCGCCCGACCACTAAATTTTTCTATAAAGTGGTTCTACTGTCTGTCAATTGATATATGCGTTGACTCCTGAAATCTAATCAATTTTAATCCAAATGACAGAATTGTATTTCGCAAATATGATGGAAGAGTTGTCGGCTCAACAAAAAAAATCAATTCAATTCTTAACTCATAATATCCACTCGTTTTCCAATGGATGAGCCTTTAAGTAATGTTTTCATTAACAGCCAGTCTTTCATCACTTGCTTTCAAGACATCCAAACTGTATTTTGTTAACGATTGGATCAATTATTTTTCTGACAAAATTGCCCCAAAAATTTGTAATTCGAGCTAAAACTAATGCTGAGATTCTGAACTAAATTAGCTTTTGAAGAACATTTGATTATATACTTCATTATCACCTCATTGTTCACTAAAGAAACCTATCGATGAGTTTAACGATTAGACTGAACACTATTCCTCATAAACCGATAGTTAACGAGTAAAATCCAAAATAATTTATCACAATTAAGATTCAATCGAGTGATTAGTCCCTATACCAGAGCACAGGATATGATCGAAGGCTACGAACAATTTGTAGTGAATTTATTCTCATCTCATTTTACATGAGAGCGAAAAATAAAATATGAGTTAATAATAATTTAGTTTAAAATTCTTTTGACTTTGAACTGAAAAATGCTTTTAATATACAAATGAGTTCTCGGTTTGCGGTACAGGTATTTGAAGAGAGAAAAAACCCGATTATTTAAGACATACTTATCTCATATGCGAAGGCTTCCAATGTTATACTTATCGCTCAAAAATGCTTTCAAATATCAAAATAAAGTAAAATTGTATTCAAAAGATATTTAGATCGCATTCATTAGTGCAAACATTTAAATGAAGGTTAAAATTAGGATTTATGCTGAACTCCAAAAATATAGCCGAGAAAAATAAAAACTGAAATTTTTCTTAAAGAGATTAATATAATCTCTGGTTTAGTATTGGTTCAGACATTTTCAGAGAACTGGTTCACAGAGATATCACGAAAAAAGTGATGCAGTCATAAAATAACGTCAATTTCATAAGAATTTATTTGTACTTAATATAAGAATAA
>JAQIWF010000085.1:0-30431 GCA_034694965.1 Ceratozetes gracilis
CAGAATATGAGAACAAATGAGACGACAAACGATTGTCAGACAATTGAATCACTTTTTAATTTCGTCTCAATTTTTGGATAGAAAACAGTGTTATTGGGCAAAATATGGTAGGTGAAGTCACTGACGTAGCTTAACAGTATACTCCTGTCGCCTCTCTTTTGACGTAATAGTTCCTAAACATTGATTTCAAGCCCTTATTAACCTTTACTTTAAGAGAATTCAAATTTAGACAATATTTTGAGATTCAAACCATTTATCAAAAAGCAATTTATATGAAGTAATAGTGTTTTGCGAGAAATCACTTAATTATGAATACCTTTAGATTACATGGATTTGAGAGGAGAGTTGTCGCTATAATTGTTGTTTTGTTGTTCAATACACGATGCAATGATCTGATACAATTTGCATCATGTATTTGCCAACTCTTATATAACACATTTTGCTTACAAACTTTTGTTTTCATAGTTTGCATATAAATTCATAGAAAATAGATCTGTTAATAGATTAAGGTTTACACATTGCAAATACTTAAGTGTAAACTTATATTTCAAAATCTAATCTTGATAAGCATAAATTTTCGTACTTCAAGTGGTAACTTCTGACCAGGATAACCGGCTTGGATATTGCAAATATTAATCAAATTATTTACATGACTATTGTGTTTTTGATCAAAAATGACCCAAATTTTAAAATATTTATAATAAAATCAATTGATTTATAAATGGTTTGAATTTGTATTTTAATATTTGATGAATTGGTTAACAAAAAGGGAGGGTTTGGCGAAGGAATAGTCTGAATTGAGTTATGGTTTGTCAACCACTCCGCACATTGAGCTAATATATCCGTCCGAAGGCCTACGTTTCACCACAAATACTACGATAAATGTCTGACATTTGATGCCATCACTCATTTAACACCACAGCAATTGCGTACCGTTTCTATTGACCCACTCCTCCTTAGGAGGAAGTTCCGCGAGAACTTGGAACCGGACTTCTCAGACCTTCCCAAAGGTATTGTGAAGCGATAAACGCTTTTATGTTACCTCTTGTGCGAACTCAACGCCAAACCCTGTTATACCAGAGCCAATTTTCACCTTTATATAGTCCTCAAAATAGCCCCTCTTTTGAAGTTACAGTTCCTAGACATTGATTTCAAACACATATTAACTCTAACTTCAAGAGAATTCAAATTTTAGCCAATATTTTGAGATTCAAATCATTTATCAAAAAGCAATTTATATGAAGTAATAGTGTTTTGCGAGAAATCACTTAATTATAAATACCTTTTGATTACATGGATTTGAGGGGAGAGTTGTCGCTATAATCGCTGTTTTGTTGTTCATTGCATCAGATGTTTGCCAACTCTTATAAACACGTTTTGCTTACAAACAATTGTTTTCATAGTTTGTTATAAATTCATTTAAAATAAACTAAATTGCAATCAAATGTAAGTGAAATACATTTTATTTGTTTATTTGAAACCAAATTATATATAAAATGAATGTGTATTTGCTTTGCTAAATGAGTATTATGTAATTGTAACAAGTTAACTTTAGTTAATAAATAAATAATTTTAGGATTAAAAATAATGTAAGTTAGACTTGGTAATAAATAATTAGAAAAATGAGCATTAAATAGGCCTTTAGTTGCGTTTGTTCTGATGTTTCCTCTTGATAAATTTATGGTTGAAGAACTTGATTGAGTTACAGTCGGGATCTATTACTCGGGGGTTGGCTTTGAATTTAAGACACTTTTTGGCGCATTTCTCGCCGCTGTAGAGTCCGGTCTCCCACTGACGGACACAAAGCGCACAATTGTTTAGACATAAATACATTTTGTTATTACTATTGCTTGTTATCAGTTTGTTGTCACCCATTTGGTCCGACTCTTCGCAACTCATCAAATGGTAATTCACAGACAGGAGTAATCCAATCAATAGTATAATGTCTTTCTTGAGCTGATTATCCATTTCTAATGACAAGAAATTAGTTTTCCTATCATTTTATATGAATTACGAAAAGTCTTACCGAATATTATTTGATCACTAATTTGTTGGACAACTATCTGTCAATTGATTCAAATGAATGGATGTTTTATTTGATATGTTTTGATGGATAAGTGAATCGATGGGAATGACAGCCACTGTAAACACTTATTGAGAAAAACTGATTTTAAGACAATTTGTTTAATGAGTTCTTTGTTTGGGTTTAGTATTTGTTCGCAAAGTTTTTATCGAAACTGATTTCGAGAAGCGATATATTTATACTTATTTTCCGATATAGAGGTGGAGTGTATTAAAGTTGATCCCGAGTTGTGATCACTCGTTTGGCAATGAATTGAAGTGAAAGTAAATCATCATTTAGGCCAAGGAAAGAGACATTCGAGAGATCCTTGTCCTTCACTCACAACACTTTTCCGGATCATTGCTATCACTTGTGTTGAGCCATAGATTGGCTCTCAATTAGTTGAAGGAATACCTTGTGTTGAATGTGAGGTTACGAGAGGTTATCGATATTCAAACGCTTTTATTGATTTGTTTCGCCAAAAGCCAAATAATAATGTACTCGATATTAATTGAATGCTGTTGTGGTCGACACTTATTTTAGAAATGCTCTTTCGTACGGCTGTCCGCAAACTCTGTAGAATCGCGACAATTCAGTTGAAAACAGCACAAACCGCACACTTAGTGGAGACCATGTTATCCCAAAACCCCGAAGCGTTCAAAATATTCAATAAAGTCGTAGAAATTCCTGAAATAAAACTTTTGGACAACATTTTCATAAGCAATGGCTATGAACTGGTATTTCATTAGCAGTGAAATCCACTGAAAACTAAATGCTTTGTCGGTTATCTATCTCTAGCGTATGGCTGGCGGTCCTGTTCGTGATATCCTGTGTGGTATTCAACCAAATGATATCGACTTTGCATCCAATGCGACCCCCAAACAGATGATTAATATAATGAGGTTTTTCTTACATAACTTTTACATCATTTAATACAAAACTCTCTTCAATAGAGACAAAGAGAATATACGTCTTATAACCACTCCTTCAGGTTTGAAGTCAATCCCAAATGCAATTGAGTTTAATTGAATTGGTTTTGAAGGTGAACGACACGGCACTGTCACCGCTCGAATCAATGACAAACACCAGTTCGAGATAACATCTCTTCGCATCGATAAGACTACTGACGGAAGACATGCGGAGGTTGTGTTCGTCAATGACTGGAAAATAGGTATTAATTAGTTTTCATTACTTATCACAAACTCAATGATAAATTCAATTTGTTTTATGTCTTAACACAGACGCCTCCCGACGGGATCTGACCATTAATTCAATGTTTTTGGATTTGAAGGGAATTCTTTACGACTACTTTAATGGAGAAACAGATCTTAAAAATAAAGATCTCCGGTTTGTGGGCGAAGCCGAGGCCAGAATAAAAGAGGATTACCTCAGAATATTCAGATATTTTCGATTTCACGCCCGATTCGGTTGTCCCGCAAAACATGATTTAAAAACTGTTAACACAATTAAAGACAATTTGAATGGTTTGGAGAAAATTAGTGGCGAAAGGATTTGGGCAGAAATGAAGAGAATTCTTGTCCTTAAGAACTGTTTGGATGTCATGAGAGTTATGTTCGTTGAAATACAAATAGCAAAACACATGGGATTCAGAGCTAAGGCTAAGTCAGTCGACCAGAGATTAGATGAAGACTTCTCTCGAGATTTAAGTGAATTCCAAAAAGTGCTCTTAAATCTAAGCTCAGGAGTGGACTCTGGAGTGATGTCTAATTGGGAGGCATCCACTCTCTTTGCATCACTAATCGAAGACACCGATGAGTTGCTAGAAGTGGTTAAAAGACTGAAACTTTCAAATATCGAAAGGGATTCCATTCTTTATATAATAACTAATCGAACGGCTCTTTTAAATAGTAGTTTAAGTGATTTACGGAAACAATTGGCTCTTTCGCCAAAACCCAATCAAAACCATTTAAAGAATGCCATAATTGAATGCATGAAATATTGTGGTCTTTTCAATCAAATCAGTTCAATATCTGAGTGGACAGTCCCCACCTTTCCATTCACTGGTCATCTAATTGCTGGCAAAGTTAAGAAAAGACAATTAATTAAAGATATAATCGAAGAGTTGAAGATGTTTTGGATTAACAGTGAGTTTGAATGCACTGAAGACGACCTCAAAGTGGAATTGGAAAAGATTTTACTCAAAGATAAATATAAATCATAATATCATTGACTTAATAACAATAAATTGATTTTCAAATTAATGAATTGGTTGTGAGGTATAAGAAGGTCGTCGACTGCTATGAATGAGTTTGACCTCATATAGAGGTTGAGCTCTCTTTTGATTTAGTCTTAACTCTCTTGAGCTGATTATGTGTACAATTGTCTCAATATTACACATAAAGCGAGTGTTTAGTCGATAATCAATGCCTTCGAGTTGTTTCCCTTCAAAGCGTCGATTCTTTTAATTTCCTGATTCCCAGAACTCAATACAAATAAAATGAATGTTTTTATTGATTTTGAAGGCATTTTCAAATTCAATGGTAATTTATATCTTATCTGAGTATAATTGGGAGATATTTCTATTAACTCATATCCAACGCATTGATTTCGGCCTCAATTAAGACATTTATTAATTGAGTCATTAATTAAATGCTTTTACATTGAATTGAATGAACAATCGTTTGATTTGTCAATTAATTACTCGGACTTTATTTGATTACTTCATAGAAATTGATTTATTGAAAACTTTGTGCGACAAACAATACTACAAAACTATTTGAATATTTCATTTAAATAATTATATTTATTATTATTCTCTATATTTAAAAATTTCTTATCAACAAAACAGTCACTTATTTTAATGACTATTTTTTGTAACAAATTTTCTGTCGATTTAATAGATTATATCAATTAATATCGTTTAGTGTAAATCAAATGCATTTCTACACAAAACTTCTAAAACTACTCAATGATAATGACGTTGACTCCAACTTAACTCATTATTTCAACAATTTTCACATTATATGCTTTTGAACAGAATGAACAAGGTCAGAACTAAGAGATTCGTTGAGCTGAGGAATAGACGATCAAAGAATCATCCATTGAATCATAATTGCAATCATTAGAACTAAAAGCTCTCAATTAATAACAGTTTCTAAATAGTAAAACAATTGAGTGAATCAAAAGTATAATTAACTCAAATGCAATGAAAGACATAAATTGGTCTCAAATGGTCCAGACGTGAACTTTTTCAACGACGACACACCATGAGGTGGCCCTCTCGTTGTAGTAGGAATTGATGACATGAAGATTCTGTATATTTTGTTCAATCAATTGTTCCAATTCTCCGCTTCGAAACACATGAAAATATCTATGGAGTGTTGTGGGAGGAGAAGGGGTAGACGATTGACACTCGGAGTCACTTTTGTCGGGTGATTTAGTGGTAGATTTTGTCACTTCGGTAACGGATGAGGCACTTGTGTTATCTTCAGAGGTAAGTCCGCCCTCGATATCTTCACAACAGGCGTCGTCTGTCGATGAACTCATGCACTCAGCGTCTAAATCGGCAAAAGTGTCGCTATTATTGATGGTAACGCTCTCTCGAGTGCTCCGATTGGCCGGAATTATAGTAATAAAGGACTCCTCGCTATCGATACTAATTTGGTTGTAATACTGGTTATTGTGATTCAAGTGCGACATATTGGTCCGACTCGACCCTATGTTAGGGCTGGCAGAGAATCTTCGTGGCTGTTCGTTTTGAGCTTTCGGTACTTCCGGCTGATAGTCAGCACTGAAACTTCTTTGTCTCAACAATTTCTTCGCAAATTTATTATTGCTTTGGATTTGTGGCACCGATTGGTTCGGTTGAACCAAGTCTTCCATCTCTTCATTTTCCAATAGGTTTTCGATGATTTGTTCCATACATTCATTTTGTTCGAAGAAATCTATTTCATCCACATTTGAACAGATATTTTGTGGATCACAAGTCATCTCATTTGATGGTCGATCACATTTTGGTTCAGTTATGAATTGGATTTGTTTTGAGTCGATATCCTTTTTATTCTTAATGAATGTAATCGGATGTAAATCAATGAGTTTTGGCTTATTTTTGGTCATTCGGTTGCAATCATTGGATTCATTCAAAGTATGCAATTCAGGCATAGAGTAATAGGCAATAAGTCGAGTCCCAGTCGAGTCCCAACTGGCCTGTCGTGAAGATAACGAATCAGACGAAAAGGATTTTTGTAGTTTTTGAATGGTTTTGTCTCTTATATTCTTTACTCCTTTACAATCATTCAGAACTTCTTCGGGAATACTAGAGTTGGACACAAACTCTTGGGATTCATCGATAATGTATTGATTTCTTCTATGAATAATATTGAGGTTTGGGTCGGGTTTGTCATTACGTCGGAAACTGATGGGTAGACTGAATCTGTGTTGAGACAGAAAACCATTCCTTTTGTTTGATTCGATGTTTATTGAGTTCTTTTGCTTGAATTGAAACTGAGTTTGAAATGAAATGATGTGTTCTTTGATTATCGACAGTAAAGAAGAACTGTTCAGAAGATTGGACTGACTTCTAGTGGTGTCGTCAATAGGCGGCAGTTCAATGTCGACGATATCATTAGTGGCACTCAAAGAGTCTTCGTCTTCGATGTTTCGCAACTCAATTGGAAACTCTTCTTTGGAAACCGAAGAACTGTTAGATGTCTTCGACTTATTGCTGGTTCGCCGCGACTGTAAACTCCCAAAACTTCCGGTAAAACTGAATTTTCTGAGGGCTTTCCTGAAGAAACTGTAACAACTGCCGAACTCCGAATTTGGACTATTGCATGATTCATAGAGGGTGTTCCCATAATGGGAATTACTATAACCACTACTACTCGACTCACTTTCAGTTCCACTACTATTTGTGTTTGCATTGTGTTTGTGCTGAAAGTCATCCAATTTTATCAATACGTCCTGAGATTGTAGTTCTCGACCGACAGCCGGTCCACTCGTGACAGTCAACAGAAGCTTTCCTCCGATTTTCATAATTCTTGTTATTTCTCGTAAGGCTTTGATTCTTCTTTCGACTGTCGAGACGTGATGTAAAACACCTGAGCAGAGGATACCATCGAAGAATTCGTCACGAAATGGCAAATACATAACGTCTCCGGTTATCACTTCTTTGTTATTACATTTGATTAAATCATTGCAAAACCATTCGCAACACCTCTCGAGTCCAATGAGAACAATGTCTGACTTGAGATTTAAATACTTTCCATCACTGCATCCAATATCGAGAAGAATGGACCCGACATCAAATTCTTCGTATAGAAATTCTTTGACATGAGATCTGACGGGTGAGCACAAGGATGTGTTAATTGCAATGACAGAGTAGACGTCGTGGACGTACGCCTGTTCTAAAGCCAACGGACGCGAAGAACTGTTCATCCGTTTGCCGTATTTGTGGTTCTCTTTAGTCATTCCTCCAGAAAATATCACTTCTCTGAAGATTTTAATGGTTTCACAAATCAGAACAAATATATTCTGAGCTCTTTAGCAGCAAAACTGGTTATTCTTAACACAAGAATCTCCAAAGAATGTGAGGTTTGAGTGAAACAAACGATTCAAACATATTGTGAGCAGTTTTTCCATTAACTTTTGCAGAGGTCTGACGAAAATGATTTGAATTACAAATATTGTTTGAAAATCATAAAAGAATATGGAATCTAAAAAATAGACCGGAGTATAAAAGCCTAGAAAAGCTCAATCTTATGACCATTTGGCAAATGTTAAGTTAAACTGTTTATTATTGATAGCAACGAAGTGAGAACTGAGTAAACAAACCGACATAACAAATATCGATCCGTTCTCTCATTATTCCTCACAGAATCAGAATATCAATGCATTCCATATATTCTGTGTATTCTATATATTCTTTGAGTCGTTCATACAATTCGTGTTTATTTCGCAAAAAGTTTATATAAATAGATATAAGTCTTAATAAAATTGGTTTCAAATCTCAGTTTTGACAGCATTTCAAATCTCATAACAATTTCCAATATTTTATAATCAGTGAAATCGTTGAGCATTAAAGCTATATCTGGCTATTCATTAGATCGACGATAACTTTGTTTTCATATACAATAATTAAGACCTTGAATATTGAAGTTTTTATTCTCAAAATATTCTTTTTATTTTGGTTGATATCAAATTATCAATGTTCATTTGACATTTGTCTGTTCACATTCATTGAGGAAATAATTTAGATATTTTTTTGTAAACTTGTGTTATCTTTTGAAATTTTAGTAATAATTGACCTATTTAATTTTTATAATCTTCCAGCTTAAGAATAGTAATCCTAGAATAGATGACCTTCTCGTATAAATAAATTACAAACTTGGTAAGATATAATAGTTATGATTGGATAGACTTAAATGATGCACTAATAATGGTTTCATTCATTTATATGATAAGTGATTATTATTTGTTTAAACCATTGGAAGACTTGGTTAACGATAATCTAATCATTATATTGTAATTAATTGCAAAATCATTTGATTTAATCGATATTTCGTTTATGACTTCAATGTTGTGTTTGTGTCGCAACGCAACCGAAAGCGGTGTTTCAGTTTAATAACGCAATTCATCGATTGATTTGTGTCTTTCACACTATTTTCACGGTTTCAGTGCTGTAATCAAAATGGTCAGGGTAGCCGTTATTGGAGCTGGCACATTGGGCATTAAAATAGCTGGTATAATTACTATAATTGTATTCTTACAATCAATTCACAATGTGAAAGTTTGACCTTGCTACTAATCTCGAATGATAATTTAATTAAAATAACAGTGGAGACCAATATGACACTTGGGTTTATTCTCTGTTGCAATTTGTTGCTAGATGATAGGAATTATTAACGATTCGCAATCAAAATTAACTGAAATTATTTAATTATGTTCAGGTTCTTTGGCTTATGGCGGACATGAGGTTAGAATTCATGACCAGAGCAGTAATACTCTCAATAAAATTACGCTCAGAATAAATGAGGACAAAAGGATTCTGAAAGAAGACGGACTCATAACTCACACAAACTTTCTTGTATTCAAAGTTTGATTCTCTAATTAACGTATAGTTTATCGAATTTATTGCCATTTATAGGGAGAAGTCTATTGTTTTACTAAATTAGAGGACGCCATCCGAGAGGCAGAGTTTATATTCGAGTGCGTCGCTGAAGACATTGGTGTCAAACAAAACACTTTCAAACGTATAATTAATCTATGATTTGATTCAATCCTTTTTGTTAACAAATTGTTTAACAGAGATATCAATGTGTTGTAGCGATAAAGCAATTATTGCCACGAGTTCTATGAGATTACCCATTGACCAGATTATTGAAAATATCAATTGCAAGGATGTAATTACAAGAATTTGCGTTTTTGGTTAATTTTCTTTACTAATATTTTGATTTGTAGCGCTGTTTAGGAGTTCGCTTCTTATTCCCAGTGTATTATGTGCCAGAAGTGGAACTCTTACCCTCCAGAACCTACACTTCTCTGGAGACACTAGAAAGAGGTTTGACTTAATACTAATTTCAAAGATTTTAAAATTAGCTAGTATATTAATAGTGCGACAATTTCTTGAGAAAATGGGTCGGATAGCTTTCTTTCGATCGGGAAATGAGCCCATAGTTCTTAATGATCAACAAAGAGAGGCCCGAAAAGCAGGTATTCAGTCATTCAGTCATTAATGGCTAAATTTAATGCTTTTTGAAGCCTTTATCCGTCAGTTGTATGATAACAAAGGTATAATCAATCGGTTCCCGCAAACAATTCCAGATCTCGGAGCCATTAATTCTGGCAAAAATGAAAACGAAAGCGACGTCAGTGCTGACCAACAATCACTTATGATGCGGGACAAGGAGTGTGTCATTTGTATGGACCATCAAAGGGGTAAATTGAGTTATTTAGTGGTAACGAGAATTAATGCTCATCTCATTGAATGCCAGACTGTGTTCTGCATCCGTGCCATCACTTATGTGTTTGCATACAATGTGGTCGTCTTCTGTTGAAGAGGTCAGACAGTTGTCCCATTTGCAGGCGAACCATCAACAATGCCTTTCGTGTCTATCATTCATGAAGTGTTATCTTTGGGTTTAATAAATGTGAACACATATGAACATAATTGAACATGGTTTGTTTTATTTCAGTTAGTTTAGGCTTAAAATTGTTAACGTTATCAGTATTTACACAGAATTTATATATTAATGATTATAAGGAAAAATAATTTATTAATTATGCGATAAATAATAATTGATAACAAAATGTCAAAAATACAAAATTCTACAAAAAATATATTAATAATCATTTATTCCAATCATTTCTTGCAATTCAATCGATATTTATTGCTTTCCATCAAAAGAATTGTCATTATTTTAATTCTCAAGTTTTTGAATGGGAACTGAAAAAACAAAAAAAGTTATCCGAAGTTTATTTGTAGTTTCAATGATTATTATTGGTGAGGGGTATATAAGAAGTGGTAATATTTAATATATTGTATTATACTCTTTGTGTTTGTTGTGCACCCCTTTATGCAAGATTACACATTCATCCTCCTCTCCGGGGATATTACCATTTACTAGAGTAAGTCTGTTTCTCTATTCTCTTTAGGCACCGCATAGAGAGCCAGCACTCACTCATGTCGTATGTTTTGAGTTGATATCGACGATCAGTTATTATGCGTTCAAATTTTAATACATTCAATGTATTAGAGAAATACTGTCGTGAATTAGACACCACGACATGAGTAGTGCAGTGCTGCAGGTGTTGCTATAATTAATTATTGAATACTAGTTTTCAATATAAACTTTGATATTAAGGCTAAAAGAATAAAAACATATATTCAGAGAAATATATCGATTGATAGCAAAAAGAATTGCATTCAGTGATGAATATCTGTTTTATAGTTTGTTGACTAAAGGCAATGGCGTTTCTCATTCATTGATTGTCTATTTTCTCCGCTTATGTCTCGCAAACCATTTCTAGAGAACATCAATAATACCCACAAAAGTGTTTTTGCTTATAATTGTTGATTTGAGTAAAAACTTTCTTCTCTCTAGTTTTCAATGGGTTTTCAGTTGAGTTTAAATGTTGTTTACAGTGAAGTTCAACAGTGGTATCGATGGCGCGCATACGGTATACAAAAATATAAGTTAAGCACAAAAGCAGATGTGAGTCAGTAATAGAAGAGAGACTGAAGCGATCGCACAGTTCACTGTTTTTCCCGACCATCATAATGATGGTGACAATTGTGAGCTCACACTTATGACATATTTTCGTAGGACTGGTCGTCTCATACAATATTGGTTTATAATCTCTCTCATTGATGCAGACGATCTGTTTGGAGCAGTGTTTGCATTATGTGGTGTAACACCTATTCTCCTATTCATTCCTATCTCCCTCTCAATACACTTCTTCGACAGAATAAAAATATGGATTTTTGACAGCATTTCTGTTTTTATAAATGTAACAAAAATAGGAATGAATTTTTTTGCAAGTAAAAAACGATTGCTATCATCTCACTGCTCAAACATTGCAAGAAGAGCACAGCATATCCCCAGCCCTGTTCTAGTGTTAACATTACATTCACTGCATTCTTCTATTTTTAGTTTACAACAGAAAAGAATAAATAATTTTATGATTGAAATGCAGTAAAGTTTTTGAACCTCAACTCAAATGCGCTTAATATTCACAATAAGACTGAAAAATGTTTTACATTTTATCCATTGATAAGATCTGAGGAATAAATTGGAGGAAAAAATTAAATACTTGTGACATATCTATTATATCTCTTATATGTATTAATGGATAAAAGCGACAATTTTCGGTCATTTGGCCAAAGATTGTTTGCAAGACTCAAATGACTAAAATGACAAAATAATGGTACAAATGATAAAATTATGTTTTGAAAAGTTTTTCTTCTTCGGAGTGGAAGAGCAATATGTTTGAAAACTCCATTTAAACATTGAGAGCATACAGTGCTGTGCAGTATGTATGGTAGGGTATGGCAGTGTATTGAGGGTAGAGTTGGAAATATTTGCACGTGTGGGAACCGACAGCATGCGCTTCTATGGTCACTGTCATAAATCTTAAGAGAAAAGATTTCTCTTTTTTAATAAAGGCTTACTTAGAGAGCATATGAGTCGTGCTGTGAGTGCTGTGAACGGTCTCCCTCTCAATGCTATTTATGACAAAAGTGGTGTTCAGTGTTCACAATGTGCAAGAGTATAGTAATGTACACAAAATGTTATTAGTTTTGATGAACAAGAAAATAAGTAAAAATAAAGTACTGGTTAATACATTTTACAGCTAAACCCAAATTAAGTGTACATTCCGTCCAAACACTTGCCGTTAAATAACATGACATACAGTGTATGATAGAGTGAAGTAAATATATTTAGTGATCTCCAAATCACATCAAATGAAGTGAATGCTAAAAATGGATCAACTTTTGTATAGACCAACTGAACCCCTGAGTCTAATTAGTTGAGAAAAAGAAGAAATAGTAGTAAAACTAATTAGAAAGACTGATGTCATTAATTTAAGAGAAAGACTCTCTGAGACACGCATAAGAAATACATGAAAAATAAGTTTATATATGAGACTAAAATCTGTCTCACAATCAAACCATTTGTGAGACGATTACAACTAACAGAGTCTTACAGTAAGTGCCAATCCATGAATAAAGAGCGTCACATCACTAGAAAGTAACTCCATTTAACCATTATATAACTGACTCTCTTATTAATTATGCATTGACTCCACTTCCAACACATACTCATATGCTCCCAACAACACATAACTACCCAATCTCTCCCTCTCTCTCGCTCTCTCTCTCTCGCTCTCTCTCTCTCTCTCTCTCTCTCTCTCTCTCTCTCTCTCGTTTATTCTCTCTTTCTTTCTTTTTGTTGCTCTCCAATTGAATATGTTCATTTTATTTAAATTATGTGTGTTGTGGGGGTTGTGTAGTGTTTGAATGTTTCTTATTTATTGTATAATCAAATGGCGATTCTATAGAATGAGTTGACCGGAGTATAGCTTTAGCCGCAAATTCCTGAGTCATTGGGTTGGAGGCTATGTTAGCCTTTGCCTTAACTATTGGAGAAATTTGTAATTCAAGTCACACTTATTTTCTCGCAAATTCACTTTCGGGAATTCCGTCTAATCGATGAG
This sequence comes from Ceratozetes gracilis, assembly GCA_034694965.1. NCBI lineage: Eukaryota > Metazoa > Arthropoda > Arachnida > Sarcoptiformes > Ceratozetidae > Ceratozetes > Ceratozetes gracilis. The sequence goes on from JAQIWF010000085.1 coordinate 13,238, forward strand.
TAGAGTCACCACTACTCACATTGCATTCGGTTTAGCTTTCCGTTGATTATGTAAATTATTTGTGTCTTTCATTCGTTTGTTTATTTGTGTCCAAACATATCCAAACCAAACACAACTAAATGTCTGTAAATATGAAAACCCAATCATTGGAAGCATTTTCTTTGTATCAATTGATTGCACTCAAAGATAGCATTTTGTGCGTTTCTATGCACCCCTCAAACATAAATTGTGTTTGTATTGAATTGATTGTTTGTGAGCACCAATTGTGAGCACCAGTGCTTTTTTGCTCTCTGTGTGAGCTCTTCATTAAGCAGTTAATGGAATATTGGGTCAAATTATCGATAAGTTATCATTTGATTTAACATAACTTTAGGTTTTATTTCAGTAGTGATTTGATTTGCACTCAACTATTGTTCAATACATTGAACGATACATTGAGTCCACATTATTGTAGTGAATGTCCGGCGCTGTAACGACATATACGGCTCAGCAATCTTTGTGATCTTAAGTAAATTTTGATAGAGCTCTCACTGAACTAACTGTAAGTCTATTTCACAGTTATATACACTCCGTATAATACATACGATATATTGATGTCCATATGTTGTGGAGCCGATTGAAGCACAATATGCTCTCACAATATACCAATCGTTTGCCATTCGATTGGTTGTCGGCCAGAAATATCTCTTTCCTTAGTCTTTCTTCTATTATGCCTTTCGATCTCTTAGACTCTTAATAACTTTTTTTGTGCCAAACAGTTAATACTCGGACTCATAATAAGCCTAAGCTGTGAAAAGTTGATTATTTTCTTCATTCAGTCTCTGATCACTGCATTTCATTTTTACCGTCCATTCCAACAGATTTTCATTTATTTATTCGCAAACATTGCAGGAAATGACCGCTACTTTGCCATTATATTATACAAATATGTCTCATATGACTTGATTAGCACCGCATCACTCTTTCCACTGACAAATATATTAATGAGTTTCATAACATTTGTATGCATTTGTTGTGCTGTCAAACCTGACATCAGGTCTTAAAGATAAATATGTGTTGACTATAATCGGTGTCTTCAACCACTCATTCGGATGACATTTGGTAGGACTGTTTTAATGATTGCAATTATGTTTTCAATTATTTTTACTTAAATACTCACTTAGTTTAAACACTTTTCTCTAATTCCAAACATTGATTGAATGAATGACTTTTGTTTTATTTGTTAATTATTTCATATAATTGTTATTCACTTCAAATAATGTTCTATTCGTTTGATTAGTTAAGAAACTGAGAACTGAGTGCACCTCTCATACAACAGCCGGCGATGGCTTTAAGGCATTTACTCTTATAGTGACTCAACATTTACTCATAATTCTCTCTCTCTCCCTCTCTCTCTCTCTCTCTCACTCTCTCTCTCTCATCATTTAGTTGACTCTCTTATGTGTTGATCTATATTTCAAATATAATAAGAGTTGTTTGCAAAGAGGGAGTAAAAGGATTTCCGATTGTCTTATGATTTTGTTTGTCCCGAATTCATGTGAACTCAGTTCTCAATTGAAATTCTGACACAATATGTGATTATTGTTTGTTAAGACGTTTTTCCATAAGTCGATAGTAAACTGTTTTTGTTAACAAGTAAGACATGTCCTGAGAGGGCATCTTTGCATTGACTCGTATTAAGAAAAGACATCATTTCTCGCAATAGTAATCAATTGGACAGAAATTCTTTGGATTTATTTTACAGCAAAATATAAGAGATTTGATAAATGATTACACAATAGAGTTATAACTGAAAGAGTTGTGTTGTCAATGATGTCTGTCCTTTGAAATGATGACCAATGATGTTAGTAGTGATGAACACTGTGCCCGACTACAGCTGGTTGAAGGGGACCAAATAGTTGAGTGCAATTTGTTTTGTCGAATACAGCAAACAAAACAAAATTAAATTTGGCCCGAATTCAACCGGCTTTAAGACAAGCATTCAATTTCATGTTGACTTATTTGGTTGGCTCTCCCAGTGCTCGTCACTGCTCTTCTTCTGTACCAGCCTTTAACACTGATCCTCATATGTGTCACATTAAATGCACTGAATATTACAATAGGTTTCTCTCTAATAGTGGCTCTCAATATACCATATTATAAGTGAAACTATGGCCTAGAAATTGATTGCTAGCAATAAATGGCATTAAATATTAGGCTCACAAATAAACTTACATAACATTTATATTTTAAGCCAATGCACCAAAACTTCTTATTTATTCATTCCTTCACATTTGGGTTCCAAATAATTCTTAAAAAAAGTCTATCAAATGTTTAGCAAAGTGTCAGATATTTTCAGTCACTACTCTCTCCTTTCAAAGCTCTGTATTTATTTTATAAATTAGTAAAAAAACAAATGATTTTTATCCTCACATTCTTGTTTAATATATCTGTTTATCCTGTCTCATCTTTCTCCAAATATTGAACAAGTATAGTTAACTTTTCAAACAATCCTATTATCTTAATTGGATATATGATTCGTTTCCATCATTTCAAATGAATTGATTTTTACTAAATCTTTTCATTTAATCATTTCTAACATTTTCTTTTTAAAAGCAAAAAATCAATATTTTTATTCATTTATTCACAATTAGCTTTCAATTCACTTTTAAATGAGGAGAGAGAGAGAGAGAGGGCAAGGGTTAGTTTTATTTGGCATTTCCTACTCTAATTTGTGTTCCATATTTAGTGGGAATGCGCTTAGAATTGGGTCTAAATTCCAATGGAAATGTTTGACTCAGTTTTGATTAAAGGAATTAAGGCTTAACTTTATATTTAGAGAATGAATAAATTGAGTTTACTTGTCTGAATTTGGCAAATTTACCTCATTTCCAAGCTGTTGGGCCTAAAATTTGAGGAATTCCATCACATTTGCTCCTCTCTGTATCTCATCTCTGTGAAGGGCTGTCCACTTATGTTAGGAAAACGTCAAAACTGTTTTCACTATTGATATGAAATGTAATTCCTGTGGAATCGACACCGCATTTGATTATCACTGAAAAGAAATGAATCGATGGATGATATTTGCATTCCTATGCTGTGAACTGATTCGGTGCTAATCCTGATTCAGTTGACTCCACATTCTGTTGTCATTTGGAATCCAATTTGGGAATCCGAACACTTCTGGACAGACATAGGAAAGCCATAACCGAACACTTCTCTCACTGATTAGGTAGTAATTGAGTCACAGAATTATAAGTTATGTTAAAGTGTTGTTCACTCGATTCGCAACATTGAGTCATACTTTTAGCAAAAAATAATAATAAAAGAATATTCTGTAATATTCTCTGTTATGTTATGTCGAGTCTAACATAGACTGCCTTTTAGTTATACTATTAAATAAAGTCGTGACTGATATCCAAACCGAATCATTTGGTTGCCTATCTTTGGTGAATGTGTCGGCTCTGGCATTAAGCTCTGGTTTTGGCCATTGAGCGCATGTACGCATTGATGATGCCTGTGCTGCTGGCGCTCTACTCCAAAGATGCGTATTATGGCACAAATGGCACTAAAATTTAAGGAAATACACAAAACATTTATTAGTTTAACTTCTTATTCATCATAACTCTGAGTCTGTGTTATGCTGTGCTGTTGGGCCTAAAACAACAACAACAACACTCACTGCAACTGACATATAATCCATTCGATACAAACTAATTGTCTTCTCTATAACTGTCTCTTAATTTGGTGTCAGTTTTGCTTCAATTCCTTTACTTCTGTCTCTTCTTCTTCTTTTATCAAACATTTCGCTCACATTTGCTTTTTTCTCATTCCTTTCCAAACTCTTTACCATATTTTCCATTTATTTAAAATTGTAATTCTAAATAAGCAGGAATAGTGATGTTTGCACTCAGTTTTGGTCATCCCTTTCCTTTCACTTTATTGCTTTACTGACCTTTTATTGAAACGTTTTCGTCGATTCTTTCAATTGTATTGGATTTCTATTTCTTCTTTTGTTACAGCATTGGATTAATTATTATTATTATTATTATTATTACAAAGTTATTGATCTGTAGATAACTTCCGGATCTCTACCACTGATTGATTGCAGACTTTTTTTATTCAATTCATTTATAAGCCTTTGAGGTCTTTTGGATATAAAACTTATTACATAATTAGATGTTTCACTGAATATAGAGTGCATTCAAATGTAATTATTTTCAAATCAATTTGAGTGTCTCTTCGTTGCTCTTTAATGATATATTTTGAGTGAAAAAACAAATCAATTTTCTTAAATCTCAAACGATATCAGAATTTTAATGCAGTCCTTCTTCGTGTGCTTCGAAGCCATCGCAGTATCTCTTCCTGTGATTCAGTCAAACCCATAGACTCTCTTCTAATTGAAGTTAATTTTTTCGTTACAATCGATACAAACTTTTCTCGTTTAACTCAATTCTTAGATAATGTCTTAGAAAACAATGAGTTATAATTTATCGCCTTTTTGTTGCTTTAATTCTTTATATTAAGACTTTTTGATTATATTTTACCAAAAATGCATTTTTTTATTCTCTTAACTCAAATGAATTAATTATAATTAAATGATTTCATTCATATCCTCTCATTTATAGCTTAATTCAATGAAATATTTATGCCTCAAAATAAGTGAATCAAATCTGATTCTGTAATCAATATCTTGTGTCATAAAATGTGCATGTCACTTTTTCAACACCAACCAAATTTGCCAAATCTATCAAAATATTAAAAATTCAGATGAGACCTATAGAAAATAAACATGCTCAATCTGTATTTAGCTTTTAACTAATCAAATCTGTAACGATGAATAAATATAACCAAGGTTATCTCATTAGAAAATCATGTTCTGAATTGATTTTTACAAATTTGTGCATTTATTTTGAATAATCCTTTAGAGCCGACACTAATTTAATCATAAGTTTTGGTTAATTACATTTACTTTGCGATTCCGGTCCAACATTTGTCGGACACTTCATATGCAAACATTTTATTCATGAATTGCTGGAAACCTATTCCAATGAAAGCATTTTCTTAATTTAGTTTAATTTGATTATATATTTTACGTGTGAATCGGAAACCCATAACTCTGTTGTCTTTTCTTATCTGATTTGAGAAATACTTAAAAATAACTTTTTTAGTGTATATGACAAAAGTGTTTGTAATCGAATGCCGACACATTCGAGAAGAGTGTCATTTATAGCAAATTCTCAAACAATGCTATGAAAGAGCACAGACACTGACACACACACACACACACACACACACACACATCAAAGTGTCAGTCCTTTTATTTGGTCAGAAAAAGCGGTTGACGTTATTATAGTTATTTTTTTAGGCAGTCATCTAATGTCCTTTTCTTGAGTCCGATTCAATCCATTCTTTTTTGTGTCTAAATGTGTGTTTCTCCTCTTTATGGGGTTTTACTGCACATCAGAGGACTGGCTATTATATGAGAGATCGATTATATTTGAGACGAATAGTCATTGGATTTTCTTATTCTTATGTCTCAGATATTCTGTTGAAAATTCTTCTCGAAGTGAAACGCTGTTGAAAAGGAACAGTCAAAACAGCCGTTCCCTCATTGCCATCAATATAGATGCCACCACTTAATCGCTTTTGTCATTCAATTTATTCTTGCATTTGTTCTCTACTTGTGTGCTATGGGTTTACAAACTCTGTATTTCTATTTTTATATGCCTTTCCTTCGCTAACATTAAAGCCTTCAAATCAGTTAATATTTTCACTTTTTATTGTTTTCTCAACTTTTTTATATTTATTTTCAATGGTATTCTTAATACAGATGTTAATGCAATGCAAATGTATTAAGTATTTGGCATTTCCTTCACTATACCCTTCCCCTATTGTCTCGCTTATGGGCTAAAAATAGCTTAAGAGTCAAATCTGTTTGAAGTCTTTTTGGATTTAAATTAAGTGAAGACAGAAATTCAAATTTATTTCAAATCAAATTTTATTTCGTGGAAAATTCAAAATTAAAACTTTACAATAATTTTCATATAAATGAGATGCTATTCGAGGGAAGTCTGAAATTGAGATCCGTTGAGTGGAGAGCAGTTTTTTTGTGAGCTCTGGTCAGTTAACTGAGTCGACTGATTGTCACTGAGTTCTCAAAAACTTATATTCTATAAGCGATGGCGTAAGTCATCAATCATTTAAATGACATCAACGAAAACTGGGAGACTTTTGAGAAAGTATTCCACATCTGATCCTCTCATCCATGTCTTCAGATTTCTCTTCAAAAGATTTTTCTGTGTCTCAACCTTTCAAATGGCGTCCAATGCCTTACGTTTCAATAGTTTTGGTATTTCTTAAGTTTTTTTATACCAAATAGTAAAACAGAAATAGCGGTCAAAATGACAAAATAGAGCCATAATTCTCTCATTCAACGAAAAACTCATTTTTCATATTTTGAGTCACAATTAATAAACGAAATATAAATTCATAGCAAATGAATATTAACTGAACATTCATTGATAAATTGAAAGCCGTTTTAAGCATTAAATATAATTAGATTACAATTTGAGTCTCCTATCGATTCGAATGCATTACAATGTGTTGAACACATGTGGGCACAGACTATGAGTGGAAATGGTTGAACAGATCCACCAGAACTCCATACTTCTTTACATTCCATACGGCCCTCAATATGGCTTAGATATGGGAATAGAAAAGAAGATATGGCGCTCTAATGGACACACTTCCCATTCTGTCCAATTGACAATCAATTTAAATAAGTTAGATTCAAATGATATCCTCATTTCAGTGGCAAATTTATCTGACAAATTCCAAAATGCGATTCAAAAATTTGCTAAAATTGTTGGAAAAATAATTAAATAAATAAGAAGTAAAATAATTGATGAAATGAATCACTGTTTTGATTATCCGAATCACAAATGAGATAACATATCATTGAATTCACACAACATTTTGTCCAACGATTGCACACAAAATGTCTTGAATTGACTCGAATTGAGTCCAGAATAAGACTGACAAAAGACACGAAATTTTCAACTGAGGAAGTGTTGGGCTGTTGAGGATGTGGTTGAGCTCTGAGACTGAGATGTCTGAGTGCATATCCTTATAAGGGGTGCCAGAGATGAGACTCAGATGAGGCAAAGATGAGCCCTATCTTATGGGTGTGTATCCGATGCTCTGAACAGCACAGCCAGTGAATAGCACTCCAAAACTTTTGCTGAGCTGTTGCTCTTCAACGCACACATATGTTATTCATTTTAGGATTTTGTGTAAATTGAGATGAGGGGGGATAGGGATGACACAGTCGTACGCTCACACCCTCCCCATTACTGGCATTAAGAGTACAGCCATCGCAAGTCTGCCATCAGTACTGACGAAATAGACTGAAGAAAATAAAACATAAAAAAGTCAAACAAAACTTCTCCTCTTTTTCTCATTGAATCAAATTTTACGCCAAATTATTTCTCATTCAAAATAAACTGTTATTCAATAGATTTCCATTAAATCACTTAATCTCACATAAAAGCAAATTATTAGACAATCAATGTCTTCATGTCTTCCTTTTATAACATTTTTTACTTTACTTGAGATCCGACACAATTGTAAACCAAACGAATCCATATATAAAAGCCATTCAATTGAAGACAAACACATTAAACACTAAAATGAAACCATTTCTCACCGATTAATGTGAACCCAATGTTGAGTCAAATGATATAATTATGTCTTTTGAAAAAAAGTTATCAAATGGTTGGCAACAAAAAAATTAAATGAGATGATCAGGGTTCAATTCTTATGCCTTTCTTTCAAACCATTAGTCTTGTAAGGTTAAATTACAAGAATGTACTTTCGAGTTTTAAGCTTGCCTAAGAGTAAACACATTGAATTACAGGAAAGTATGTTTTGACTTGGACTTATTAGGAGTGTACCCCCTGCCTGACCATTCATATAATTGATGTAAACCAGATGCCCATCAACTTTGTTACAACCTTTAAGATATCTCGTCATAAGACATAAACAAATTTAATCAATTATTTCAGAGATTGTATTAATATTTCAGAGATTTATTTCTCAAACAAAATATTTTATTAATAATTTTGCACTCATTCCGTGCGGTTTCCTTAACTCAAATGGCAATTATTGGTGATTCTACCGGTTCTCTAGTCTTTTGCCATTTGAATCGAAACAATGAAAAAGAAAAGGTTTTGGCCTTAAATTGAATTTCCTTCAAATTAAATGAAGTCATGTCTTATGTTTGAAAAGCAATGAATATTTGGTTTTAATGACTTTGATGTCTGTCTTATCGATAGTGCGATGAGAATCCTGTTATCAAAGTTGGCGCGAACCTGGATTGTAGACGAGAAGAAGGACGACGGATATACAGCCCTCCATTTGGGAGCCCTCAACAATCACGTGGAAGTGGCCGAACTGCTCGTACAACAGGGAAAGGCTAACATGGATTTGCAAAACGTTAATCTTCAGACACCACTGCATTTGGCTGTTGAGAGACAACACACACAGATTGTCAGAGTATGGCCCCCACCCTCTAATCCGACCCAAATATTTGCTTATTTTTCATTTCTGCCTATATTTACATCACTTCTACATTGAATTCTAAGAGTAATTATTTTTAAATGTGACTCAAATTAATGCGAAATAAGGTTTTTGGAGCTTTAGTTTAATCAAAAGTTTAGCCAATTCTTACGTTACGGATCCTGAGAGACAAGAATTTCCTTTTTCTCCCGTTTTGTTCGGCTTATGGGTTGTTCCGAGTCTTTTCGAGTCTATTAAAGCATTAGATAATGTGTTGGTATTTATAGCGCACACAACAGGCGAATGACTTCTGAAAAGATGGTTTACATAAGGAGTGGATGTAAACTATTTTTGGTCTCTCGACTGCATTACTTGAGCCAAACATTACTCCTAAACTAATAAAATAGAAAGTAATACATCTGTACAGCTGTCCCCTCAATGCCTGCCATTCAGACTTTGATACTCTAATTATGTAAAGTCGAGCACTGATTATGATTTCATTTTAATTACTTCTTATGCTATCAATCCTCAAACTGAAGGCATTCTGTTGTTACCAATTCCAGACCCAAAACAATGAGTTTCCTAACAATACCCAAATGAGTAGTACTTCACAAAATGACATTTTCTTAGCCCTGAATATAAATGAGTGAACTATTCTGGTCTTGTTCTGCAGCTTTTGGTGCGGGAGGGATGTAATCTGAATATACCTGACAAAGATGGCGATACACCACTTCACGAAGCATTAAGACATCACACGTTATCACAATTAAGACAATTGCAAGATATGCAAGATGTTGGAAAGGTACTTTATTTGAAATATGCAACAAATAAATCACAAATTCTGTCCCTCTCTCCTCCCTCTCCCTGTTTGAGTTGAATACGAAATTGTGTGAAGCCGTGAATTATGACAGACTTACGGTATTAGAGATGGCTCTTAGGCTTAATTTTATGCCATTATTTGCATTAAATCTTTGATTAATTATTTCAGTTATGAAAAGGGATTTGATTTGAGGTCTGAGTCGAGACTTTGAGCACAATTTGATTCATTAAATGATTTTCCTTTAAACCCAGAAATCGATTTCTTTGAGAATTTTCTGAATTTATTATATAATTATGTTTTTTGTGTGCGGTTTAGCTTTTGATGGGATTGGGAGCTCAGGGCTCAGAGAAAAAGAGCAGCGCATCGATCGCCTGTTTTCTGGTCTCTAACGGAGCAGATCTTAATGTAAAGAATAAGAAAAACCAAACACCACTTGATCTCTGTCCGGATCCAAACCTCTGCAATACTCTGAATAAATGCCATAAAGAAAGGCTTTGGTATCGAATCCATTAATCTTTTGCTTTTCGACTTCGATTCTGATAACACTATTCATTTGAAATATTGCAGTGGTGGTCAACCGCCCTCCTCTCCCGTCTCTGTGAGCTCACAAACAGAACAGGAAACCCTCGAAGAATGTATGGTCTGCTCTGACAACAAAAGAGATACCCTTTTCGGTCCGTGCGGTGGGTATCCATTTATTTACTCTTACGGCTAATAATCAAATCTGACATTTGATAATTAAATTACCAGGTCATGTGGCTACCTGTTCCATATGCGCCCCCCGGTATGTATTCAATCAATTCTCAGTTTATCCAATACTTTGTTTATTACTATTCAAACGCTTTTCTTCGAAACCTTTACTTTGAAAATGAGTCAAAAAATGTTTATCTGATTTATAAACAATTATTTGAATTACAAATATTCAAAAAGTGATGCATTAAATATTGTTGGACTGCCTCTAATTCCCTCCCTATGAGTCAATTCATCTTTTGCTATATTTCTTACAAAACGTCTTATTTGATGTGCTGTTCGTTGAATTCCATTTAAAATTATGTCCTGAAGTCGTCTATTGATAGTTCTCTCTCTCTCTCCCTCTCTCTCTCTCTCTCTCCCTCTCCTTCATTTGCGTTTTCTTTGCTTATTCTGTGCTCCTTTATTCGAGTGGAAAGGCATTTGGAGGCATAGCTCAAACAGTATTCCCCTCATTCTGTGCATCGAATTTATTTTTAAATCGTTTTCCTCGTTATGTGACTTTCAGTCTCTTTTTGGAATTAATTTCAAAGTTAGAGAAAATTAAATCCAATGAAACACTTTTGAAATAAAAATCAAATTTCGTATCGAATAAAACGATAGAAAATTAACTTTTGTTTTCATTACAAACAAAATTAATTGAATCCAATTTTTTATACAAATTTGATGAATCATTTCAATTAAAATGTGCAGAAATTCCTCCAAAAAGAAAACTAATTATATTGAATGCAATTAATTTAAATGAATTAATGCTCTCAAAGTTCATATTAGAGAGTAATAGTAATTATAGCGAATGAGGGTATGTCTGACCCTCTCATGAGTTTTTTAGAGGAATGGTTAACCGTTAGAAATAGAAGATCTCATGTTTTTCTTATACAATTTTCTCACACAAAACGCTTTCATTTCCTTTTCTGAGAGATTTATTCATTGATAAGAAGTGAAGTGAAGTATAAGTTAGAAGCGATGTCGTCCTCAGAATAAATTTGAGCTCTCAGTCTATATTAGGAATTCATAAAAATATTTAAAATTAATTCTTTAAACAATTCAAACTGATTTGACTTAAGACCAGAATTATATAATTTGACGTTTAATGTCAACCTTTAACTAAATGTGAATCAAATTCAATGCTTTAATAAAAGTCTTTGATTTATAAGCTTTCGCTTCAAATGAAGAATAATTGACAAAACTTTCCATTCCTTTCATTCACTTCTTTTATGTATTCTTTAATAAATTTGAAGAATTTTCTCAACGAATTAAATCCTTATCTGAGTTTTTCACTAATTTCAGAGTCAAGAAGTGTCTGATCTGTAAGGATGTCGTCCAATCCAGGAATAAAGTGAGACTTTTAGTACACTTTCCTCACAATTATTCTAAACTTAATTGTTTTGTAGATCGAAGAGTGTTTGGTTTGTTCTGATAAGAAGTCAAGCATTTTATTTAAGGTATTCCTTCCTCTCAGAAATGGACTCTCGAGTGTCTCCCACTTTATTTACAAATTACACAGAGATGTAGAACTGAGGGAAGGGTTAACTCAATTTGACCACAGGTTAAGAGCCTCTTCTATATAAACTTAACTTGGAATGGGGTTAAAGCCACGAACCCCTCCCTTAAGGCATCCCCCGTTTTTGTACACATACAGTGAAAGTCAATAAATTTGTGTAAATAAGCCATTTTTTGAGACATCCGAGTAATTCTGTGCTCAGATTTATTTGATTTGATATGAAATTGATTTAATCGTTTACTTTTACAGCCATGTAATCACTTGTGTGCGTGTGAGGGCTGTGCGCCTCTTATGAAGAAAGTAATGCTTTTTCACTCAATTTTATTTGAAAATAATTGAACAAAATATTGATTCACTGTTTATCTGATTTGTCTGTGCCTTACAGTGCGTTCAGTGTCGAGCAAATATAGATCAGGGTTTGTATCGATTTCTTTGATCTCTTCTCACATTCTATTACTCTTTCCTTTCATTTCAAATATAAATTTATTTCTTATTTTTCTGTATTCAGTCATACCATTCATCGTCTGTTGCGGAGGAATAGGTGCGCATCGAATGGCATTACTTCTTAGTATTGATATCATTCTGTTTATAGCACCGCCACCGCCTCAACTCAACCCACCACCCATTGGTCCCATCGGACCCCTTATGAATAACGGCGCCCGCGATGTCTCTAATAATGATATCCAGAAACTACAACAACAGCTCCAAGATATCAAAGAACAGGTCCACACAAATGACTCTTTAATTAAACTTTTGCCCATTTATTCACAAATTTTGTTTTAATTAAATTATAATTGAAATGAACTGAAATTAATAGTTTGTTTGAATACATTGCAGACTATGTGTCCGGTTTGCTTGGATCGCATCAAAAGTATGTCATTTCTTCACTTCATTGCAAACTCTTAGATCGAAAATAATTTGCTTTTAAAAGAAATTTCAGTATTTCTTCAAAAACTCAATTCCAATGATTGACTCAATTTTGGAGTCTCTGAAAAATTGAAAAATCGATAAAAATCAGAGAATTTGAGAACTTTTTACATAAGAGACTATTCGTTAGATTAGCCGACAATAAGCAGAGCTCTGTTTGAGTTGAAAACAACTAATTTTGAGGTTTTAATTGCAAAGAATTGAATGAATTGTTTGTTTGCAGACATGATATTCCTGTGCGGACACGGGGCCTGTCAGATGTGTGGGGACCGGATGGCTATCTGTCCCATTTGTCGCAATTCCATCGAAAAGCGAATACTTCTCTATTGATTGACTCATAGAAGACCTAAACTCCTGTTTGGCTTAAATTACATTTATTTTCAATTTATTAATAAATTTTAGTTTAAATCGAATCAAATTCTTTGAGTTTCACTTAAATTATCAAATTTTGTTCATTTTTATCACTCTTTTCCTCTTTTATCAAATTTTAAGAATGTTTTAAACGAAAATTATTACTAAATTATGGAATAAATTATATTAATTTTAAATTATTTTTAGTTAAGTATTATATTAATTAACAAATCGTCGGATTCTTTATTCTTCGTTCGGACCGTACGGTTCAAAGGGGAAAGAGTTCACTCTTCGGATGACATTCCTGTTGAGCCCCAATCTTATTGGCATTTGTCTAAATCTGTGGATTACAATCGGATCCAAATAAGGGACGACTGGTATAACCATCACTTCCTCTACATTCGGCTCTTCCTCTTCAGAGGAATCATTCGACGACTCTTCAGTGGGGCTATCATTTGATTGGATGGGAATGACCTCCATTTGTGGGACAACAGCGTCTTCTGTATTGTTTCCATTGATATCGTCATCGCTTTGGTCGGAATCTATTTCACTGAATGGAATGCCATTCTTGGGGTGACTGTAAAACTGACTGAAGGCATACATTTGATTATTCGGTTGATTATTGTCGTCAATAATGTCTTCAGTGTTGGGAACCAAATGAGTATCGCTTTCATTGATAATCAACTCTTCGTTGCATTTTTGTGAACTCATTTCAATGTGTTTTTCTATTAGAAAGCTCTCAAAGTCTTCAGTTTGGAAGACCTCCTCTTCAGTGCAGACAAAAATCAATTTTGGTTTCAATTCATTGATTTCTTGCGATTCTTTTGATTCCAAACTTTGAAACGAATCACTCGACACCTCTTCAAAGGAGCTATGAATTGATGGAATCGATTTGTTCTCCATTTGGAAGTTAACAGAGTCTTCATAATCGCTTCGGTCGGAAACTACTTCACTGAATTCAATGCCTTTCTTGAAGTCATTATAAGTTTGACTGCAATCAGACATTTGATTATCTGATTGTTTGTCGACAGTAATCATATCTTCAGTGCTGGACATCAAATGAGTGTCACTTTCATCGATAACCAACTCTTTTTCGGATGTGTTGGAACTCATTTGTGTTTCAATGAGTTTTCCATTTTGTCCACTCATTTGAAAGCTCTGACAGTCGTCTACTGATTGGAAGACCTCCTCTTCAGTGCAAACGAAAACTAATTTTGGTTTCAATTCATTCGTTTCTTTCGTTTGTTTTGATTCCGAACTCTGAGACAAATCACTCGACGGCTCTTCAGAAGAGCTTTCATTTGAGTGCATCGGTTTGGCCTCTATTTGTGGGACAATAGAGACTTCGACACCGATTTGTTTGATGTCTTCATTCAAAACTTGTGACTCTTTTTCATTCAATGGATTCGACTTCTGTTCCAAAGAGTTCTTATTCTCGACAAACGACTGAGTCTTCTGTCGTTTGAATTTCTGGACCAATGAGTCGATATTATTGTCGAAGAGTCGACTCATATCATCAAATTCGTTGATAATCGATGTCTTTGTCTCGGAATCACTCGAAAGGAGGTCTTCTGCACTCCTTTTAGCCTTAAGATGACTGTCATTATCTCTGTTGTCATCGATGTCTGCCTTCGACTCTCCCTTTAGAAACGAAAGATTGAAAATAGGTTTTGGACTTCGATTGGAAAGGATTTGATTCTTGAGTTCAGTCATCACTTCTTCGACGATATCATCGATTTGTTGGCTCTCTTTCTTCGACTCACTATCCGTCGGCTCTTCGCTGCAAATCAAATGCCTTTTAAGAGAATTGTTATTAGAATTCATGACTTATGGCATAAAAACTACAAAAAGAGGATTATTTGTAATTAAGTGAATGTTTGGATCAAAAGAGTGATTAACCGAAACATACGAACCATTCGAACAAAACTTGAATTCAGTTCTAAAAACACAAAGTCTTCGAAATGAGCGCTAATTCTTCGACTTTCAGATATAAGCTTCTGATTGGTTAACACGAAATGACGTCAGAATTATGAGTCACTCTTTCAATGAGTGAATAACTGAATGAAAATTGAGTTCATTTCCCAATAAGTGTGACATTAATATCAATTTGACGCCAAAAAGCAATTCATATCTCATTGCAAATCATTGACTCATTTAAATAAATTCATTGATTTGTCAAAGATTTTAAAAATCGTATCACAAATGAAAAAGTTTTCAAAAGTTTTGAATTGAATTAAGAATTTCAGACATAAATTATGTCCGAATTATTGGGAAAATTGTTTTGTTTTTGTCTTAATTTGGAGCAAATTATTTATGAGACGAGAGTTTGAACCGATTTTTGCCTTCAATTCAATGTTTGCTTTTGAAGTGAATACAAGTGTCGATCAAATACTCAAAGCATTCACTGAATTGATTGCAATTTATTTTGATTTTATTTATGTTTTAATCGAAACCAAAACAATAAAACACTTGAAATGAAATACAATTAACTTTTTATCCGTTCATTCAGTTTGTGTTCAAAAGAAAAGTAATTAATTTTTGTTGAGTTTAATGAAAGAAATCTCGAAAATAAGGAAAACATCGAATTTTATTGAAACAGAAATTCAATACAAATGTTGATTACATTCGAAACAATTTTACGACTTTTATATGATTTGTGTTTTCACTCATTGTTTCCAATCTTTGATTAATGTTTTAATCGTTGTTTTAATTGTGTTTCAAATTGAAACTTAAACTTATTTTTAACCAACAAATGGGAAATTTATTGCGATTACTGTCGAGAGACGAGACGCCCAAATATGATGTCTTCGTTGACTTCGAGAGTAAGTCTTAATTGTATTGAAATTGTCTTCATTTGACTCAATGATTGTCTTTCTGTTCAGACGCGCGGCCGACGGATACCGAGAAAGAAGTGTATATTTTAGTGGAATGTGTTTTGATTGAAGCAAACGATATATTAAGTGAATTACAGACATACAAAGGCGCCGGAACTGAGATCAGAGAAGTGCTCACATTTCTAATTATCAATTTTACCCCTAATTTATATTTTAGTCAATTTTCTCCTCTCATTACAACTTTATAATCAATTCAATAGTTTTTGGATTAGTTCTGAGACTATGTTTTGACTTAATTTTGCTAAACATTTAAGTCGTTTAATATTACAATCATTTTGTTGGCAATTCTTAGCCTTTAGTTTTTGATCCTATGGTTAATAGATTTGCAAAAATAGCGGTTTTATGCGTTTTTCTTGATTTACGACTTCCTATAGACAATAATTTCTCCGATTTTTGAAAACCACTTTAATTAGAGTAAACTTAAAACAGAGAAATGTTTGCATTGATTGTTATATTTTGAGAATTTCTCGCATTTTGAAGGCTATTCATGCGATTAGTTCTCAAATGAATGACAAATAGATTGCGAGAAATCCTATTTTGGTTTTAATGACTTTAGAAGTGATAACAAAATTGAGTCAAAGATATAAAACCCTTCGATTCAAAGTCAATATCTGTTGCGATACAACTCAACCTCTTTTCAAATATCAATGTTGACTATAATCTAGTCTTTAATGAATAGAGAATACATTAAAACTATTCTTAATATAACTTCTAATAAAAGCCGAGATATAAATAAGTAAACAGTTTGTGATTAATTGCGTAAATCTTTATCTATTGTTAATTTTGTCCAATTAATTGATATTTTATTCTTTAATTTTGTTTCATTAATGCAATTAATGGACTAATTATTACATTTGAGCTCAAAATTTATGCCAAAAACACACTTTAGTTAAGAATTTGAAGCCTTTTGTCTTTAAGTTGTAATGCAATGAATGTGAATAAAATTTGAATTCATTTATCCCTAAAAAGCTTTTGAGAGGAGTTTTTGTGTAGTTTAGACTCAATTAAAAGTTTTAATAACGACTCAGAATTATAGCCTTAATTGACTCATAAAATAAGTTAATGTTTTGCTCATGAAATTCATGGTTTAGTTCACAATTGGTAGGAGTAATGACCACAATTGAAACACTTGACCGAACAATACATACCTGTGCTCTCTCTGGCGTTACTTTTGATTTATATCTAGACTCTTCTGTTTTCGCACTAGAATTTCGCGATAGAGCCCAAAACGAGTTTATGCACAGCATTGAGCGAGAATAGAGAGCTGACGCAAGAGTCAACACAGGGGCCTTACAAGTAATGATGTCTTACTAAAAGTTTTGGGGTTCTTTGAATTTACAACAATTAATCCAAAATTAAGTTAATTTAACTAGATTTAAATTATAGTTAATACAATTTAAACTAAATTAAGTT
>JAQIWF010000086.1:0-30319 GCA_034694965.1 Ceratozetes gracilis
CCCTTTAAATTGTTGATTGACTTTATATAAAACTGTAAATAAGTAATAAAATCTAATTAAACGTTAAATATTAAAATCTTTTATTGATCTTAGTTTAGACCCAACTCTTCGATAAGTTCCCTTTCTTTTAATTCCATGGATTTGTGGTCTTTTTTCTGTCGATCAAACTATGGATGATTTAAAGTCTTAAAACATAATCACATACCAAGACATTTATCTCTCGTTCTTCGACTGATTTGATAAACTCTTTGACAGTAAGACTGCCCTCAGATTTACCGATATTCGCAAAATAGCAGTCATTGTTGCGCTTGTGTTCAATGATGGGGTCGTCAGTTGGGTACCAACCGACCAACTCTTTGAGACAATAGAAACATCGAACCAAATCCACATCTGTGTCACTATTGCAGTGATAGAAGCCGTTGGCACTCATCTGTCGACATAACAATTATTGAAACATCAATGCAATCAAAAGACGGACCAATTCTTTAGTGCATTTCCCTTCACTGAACGGCCAATTGATGAATGACTTCAACCGATTCTTTTCAAATATCATATGTTTGTCTTTACCCTTCAATACATCGCTCATTGCAATCGGTTCAGCCATTTGTAATCAATTAACTTATTTTGTAAACTCTCACAATAAGCATAAATCACTGATAAGAGTGATCCAGGTCTACCTTTAGTGACACACACTCAGTATTACTTGATTACAGCTATAATGCATACTTTATCAATATCATTGAACCATTGCTATCATGCTCATTCAATATTAAGAACCGAGCTTTATTTATTGGCCTTCACTTGGTAACTTGAGTTTTATCGTTACAAACCTAATAGGAATTTTGCATTTGACATCTGTGTATGCTAAAAATGAGCAAGTAAATTGTCGAGTAATGTGACTAAAAAGTGAATAATTGGAAGCCTGAGTCGTAGGAATATTTTATTTGACAAAAATAAGTGACATTTTGTCTATCAATTTATAAATGAGTTAACAATCAAATATACATTCTATGCATTCAAATATTGCAGATTTAAGTAATTGTTTTGATTTTATTTTGATTTGATTGGCTTTAAATTGTGACAATTATTGGGCAAAATTAGACTTTGGGTAAACCAGCGTTGATATCGTCCTCAATACCGCACTCATCACTGCCTCTGAGTATTTTGAAGTATCCTTTGTCACCCCAGTCGGCATTCCATGAGTTGGCGACCAACCAATAGGGGACATTGCTTTCAACACCCCATCCAAGGATTCTAATGGCGTGTCCGCCCAATACCTCATCGCTGTGTCGCTGATAAACACCTAATTTGCAAATCAATCGCAAACTTAAAATGACTTCACAGTGAAGCTAATGATTACCGGATTTATATGTAGGAAAGTCTGAGTAGACGGTAAAGTCTGCCTCAACCGGTCCATTGGTCATAATTTCAGTCTGAATCTGTTGAATGTCATTCTCAATACCATAAGCTTTGGCGCCAAAATGTTTATCTTGAGAGTAGCTGACATTATAACCCGCCTCACAGACGTGAACACAGGTAGGGGTTGGCTTCAAGTCACACAAAAAAGTTAGTTTTCATTTGAACTCAATTTATGTGATTACCTGAATGTCACCGCAAGGCTTCAAATGTCCGGTGGTGTGGTGCTCACACGCGGCAATCACATAGGGCTGACATCCTTTCTTGCTGTTATAGAGACCACCACTGACCAGACCAGTTTCAACCCAGTAGCTCCAGGCAGCGCCGGGAAAACCACCGCTACAACCAAAACCACAGGAATCACAACAGGAGACTAAGTCTTCAGCAGAGACTTCGACAATCTGTTTGGCTTTGGAGGCGATACAGATTCGGTCAGACATGGCTTCAACAGCACCGAAAGCCCAGCACGAACCTAAAATATACTTGTTAAAACCCACAAACACTGAATTTACAACATGGTCAACTTACCACATGAACCCTGATCTCTAATTTCACTGATTGACGGACAGTTAGGCCATTGAGTTCTTGAGTCAAAAGAGTCGGGAATGACTACGTTCTCGACTGCGTGACGGATAGTCGGCAGACGATATCTTTTGTTGTCTTTGTGGACACCCATCAACTTCTTAACGTAGTCCACAGTATATCCATTAAAGTTGTTTTCAGCCTTTTATCAAAATTGAATGGTTTGTCAAAAAGGCATTAAAACTAATTGATGTATTCAGACCTTCCAAGTGGTGTTCAAATGGTTGATGTACTCAACCATTTTGTCGGAGACTGCATCGACACCCTTGGGAACTGTTTGTCGAATTGATCCCTGCATCGAATTAACGACGCAAACCGACAATAGGATGATCGCTGAAAAGACTTTCATTATTTTTGTGCAAAAATCTCAGACAATAACAAAAATAATTGGAAATAATTGACAAAAACTTTTCAATTTATAAGCGATGCAAACGTCTTAAGGATTAAGACCTCAGCTAAGAAACAGTCTCTTATCTAAAGTGAAGAGTTTTCAAAATAAGATAACTGTCGGTTGGAGTGCCACTTGAGTCAGGACTGAGCGGACATTACCACTACAATCGTAGACCAGTTAGTGAGTGATCTCTTATCTTATATTTCCAAACGAATTATTTATTATTCAATTATCAAAATATATGTTTTAATCCAATAATGAGAGCTATTTCTTATCGAAACACTTTTGAGTTTATACTCAAAGTTTGGATTAATCGAAAAAATAATGATTTATGTCTTTCAACCAATGAATAGCTTTGATTAATGCGTATATACAAAATGAACAAGTCAACTCATTGAGATCAATATTTGCAGCAATTGCTTTTTTAGGAGTTGTTGACAACCTAGCATAAATATGTAGTTGTATTGGGATCGATTTTATTTCCTTGTTTATTTTATGGGGAGATTTCAAAACCTGAAATCTATTCGGAGATGTAAAGGGAATTAAACAAAAGCTCCAAAACATATCGCAATTATTATCTATGAACCAAATGTTCAATTAATCAATGAATTGAATTAAACCCCTTTCGAGACTCAGCGACTCCAGAGTCCATAACTGTTAGATTAGATCCATTGTAACGATTGACCTCTAATTTATTGTTTTGATACTTTGTCACTTATCCAAGCAAATCAATATGTTCTAGATTTATGTAAAGTGCAAATTATAATAATTTCAATTATTGCGTTTTTAACTTGATCAAATCATGTTTGACAAATTCTCAAAATAGTTTTATTATGAATATGAATCCTAGCAACTACAAATTTAATTAAAATGAGTTATTTCATAATAGCATTTATAAAATCAATATAATATAGAAGAACAAAAAGTTTTTCTCTTTATAGAAACGATCACCTAGTTGCAAATTTAAACCAATAGAAGCCAAAATTATGAGACATTTGCTAGGGCATATGTTTTATACTAAACCATAATTATTATCCATCACATCTCAGCGGATCTTTCTCGCGATTGTGAAATGTTTTTAGCCCCGATGAGTTTTTTGGACATTATCGGAAATATGCAATAAATGCCAAGATGCTATCGCAGCAAATATTTTCTGGGGAACAAACCGACACATGAATAAACATTTACTGATAAACACTGTTTTCAGATTAAATGCCCTTGCTTGACTTATGTATTACTCAAATAAGGTTTATTCATAATTAGTGACTACTAAAAAGTATTTTGATGATTCTTTTCCAAAAAAGTCATGCAAACAAATATGTCTTCTAAACTAAAAATCAAATCCCTGATACTTAATCATCATGCAACCCCTCATTCTCCACTCTTGGTATTATGGGATTTGTAGTACTTTTGTTTAATAGTAAAATGAGCCGAAGAAAGATAGAATGTATGGATATTTTGAATTTGATTTATTCACAGAATATTCATAAATATTTATTTATTGTAAATTTGGTTAATTTTATTCATAAACTTTTCGATTCTTTGTTCTGAGAGTTCATTACTCCAAATGCCTTTCTCTTTGAAATAGGATCCGACTATAACCGCATCGACTTTTAAATTAATAAATTTACTAATATTAGAGTCATTAACACCCGAACCGATGAGAACAGGTATGGAAATATCAGATTTTTTAATTTGCGTGATTTCATCCAAATCGGGTGAATCTCCAGTTCTGATTCCGGTGACAATAACGCCATCGGATAAGAAGAATTCCGACGATTTTGCCATTTCAGTGATGTCTATATCTGAAGTAATGGCGTGAGAGCTGTGCTTCTTCTTAATATCGGTAAAAATGAGGACATTGTCTGCATTTAATTGCTTTCTATATCTGAGAAGAGGTCCGGCACATCCCTCAATATAGCCCTCATCAGCAATATGTCCAAAAACAAAGGATTCGCAGCGAATGAATTGTAAATTAGAAGCGATGGCAACGGCCAGAGCTTCGTGATTGAGTCCGGCTAACACCTGGACGCCTACGGGTATATTAGGCGCACACTTTTTCACTTCTGCACAGACTCTCGTCATAATAGCTGTGACTTCTGGTCCGCAATCCTTTCGGGTGACATACGGGATGTCAAACATATTCTCCACACAAATGGCACTCAAATTAAACTTTGAATATATTTCGGTTTCTTTACACGAAATGTCAATCAACTGCTGAACACTCAGTTGACTCAATGGAGTGATTGGTAACCCTCTCACGTGAACCATACCTATTACTGCCATACGATTCGTGACTACATTACTGAACACTTGTCTGAATCTATTCATTGTTTTCAGATTTTGCCCAAATTTTCAATTTTTCTCACAATTCAGAATCAAATCAGAATTTTTGGGCAAATTTTCTATTATTTTATTTCTTTTTCTACCAAATGATGAGATGAAAACAAAACAAATTGTACTCATTCTAATCGGAGACATATTTCATTGATAAGATATCTAATAAATTCCTTCATCTCTCAAACAAAGCAAATGTTTGTATTTTTGACATTTTATTGTTTTATTTATTTAGTATTTGTTATAAAAATTCATTTATTATATTTCGGAGATCACATACAAGCAATGAGACAATTTATTACTATTGATCAGGGATACTTTATTGCTCCTCATATATATTTAGTTCTGATTTTATGAAGTAAATCAAGCTAGGTCATTAATTTTGCCCAATGAATTGTTTCTCAATTGAAAAACTCCATTAACTTATTTCTGTCTGTCTTTCCGTTTTTGTTTTTGGGAATGTCTTCAACGAAAGTAATTCCTCCTCTGATCCGTTTTAGTGGTGTTATGCGACCTACAAATCATATGGAAATAAATTAATAAGCAAGAGTATGAGAGCATGCTAATTTGCCAGCACTTAGGTTTTATACTAATGGTCATCTAATGAACAATAAATTATTTGTCGCAAAATGTGTCTGGTGAGACAAGCCATTAGCAAGGTTCATTTAATAGAAGGTGTGTATTGAAGAAAGACATTATACTCCATTCATATCCTTTTCAGTGCATTCTATACACTTGAGGCTACATTTATACGTGAATTGTACTGAAAGTCTCATTCATTACATATTCAAATCTCATCTGACTTTCTATTAAATTATACTTTTTCTAAGTTAACAAAACTGCACTGAATTACAGCAAAGCAATGAAAGTGTATTATAATTACTGTTCACGAATTCAAGCAATTCATTGCAATCGATGTGATCCCTGTATTGATCCTTAATAACGACGAAAGCGGTCGGTAATTGACCAGAAATGTGATCAGGTTTTCCAACGACAGCCACTTCTTTGACCGCTTCATGTTTGAGGAAAACGGCCTCCAATTCTGTGGGCGAGACTTGCATTCCATCGGTTTTGAGCAACAATTTTATTCTGTCCACAATATAAAGCCTTCCGTTGATGTCATAATAGCCGAGATCTCCGGTATGTAAATAGTTTTGAGAATCGATCGCCTCTTTTGTTGCCTCAATGTTATTGTCATAGCCTTTGAATCATTGATTTTTAGAAATTTTTGTCAAAAATGTTAACAAACTCTTATCAAACCTTTGAAAAGTGTGGGTCCGGTAACACATATCTCTCCCGTTTGATTGTGTGCTAATACTTCGCATGTATTACAATCGATCACTTTAATTGAATTTCCTGGAGTGGGAGGGCCCACACTTTCATAGTCTTGAGTGGCGTAATCCCCAAATGCAATGATAATTGTCATTTCAGTCATACCATACCCTTGTCTGAAGTCTTCAAAATGTGGAAACTTCTTAACAATCTGTTCGGCACATCCTTTAGGGAGAGGAGCGCCCCCACAAATTACTTTCGTCAATGAACTTATGTCATGTTTTGTCCCATTTCTTAGTAAAGTCAGAAAAATAGAGGCCGGACCCGAAAGAGCTGTTATCTTATGCTTTTCTATTGCAGCACAAAATGAATTGAACTCAAACTTGGGATGTAATACAAGTTGAGATCCGTTGTTAATAGACATAATTAACTGACTTATCCCTGATATGTGCGCTGCATATCCATGACCTGAAACGATGTCCTCATAGGTTCTATTGTAAACAAGAGAGCCAATAGTGATCAGTGCCACCAAATTGTAGTGAGAAAACATACAGCCTTTGGGAAGACCTGTAGTGTATAGACATTTAGAAATCAAATGAGAAACACTCAGAATATTTCATTTCAGAAGTCAAATAGTTTTTTGCAATAAGGGACTGACCGGTAGTACCACTCGATTCTAATATCAAACAAATATCCTCTTTTGGGTCATTGGAATTGTAAATATTTCGCTCATTTAGTGGTGAAGACGTTTCCATTAGCTTTTGATAGTCAGCAAAATGTGTTATAAATTGAGATTCATGTCTATCACTGAATACTATTCCTTTCTGATGGAGAAAAATGTAGTGAATGTTAATCTATACTGGTTAGTCTTACTATTTTCTCATAAAAGGTTGTGTCCGACTCTTTTATTCTTAACAGGCTTTCCTCACTAATGGACAGTAATTCTATTTTCCTATGGCTGACAGTTCTTTTCAACTCATCTTAAATTGAAATACATATTATTTGATAGACCAGTTTGAATGCAAACCTATTGTGTCGATTCCTCGCATAGGAATGCCAATACCGCCCACAAAAATGCCTAGTTTATATTTATTTTAAATCACTTAAAATAATTAGATAGCAGTTTATTTTGATTAATACCTGAGAGAAGGCAAACCATATATTCATAACTATTTAGACCACAAACGCCAAACCTGTGTCCCTGTTTGAGGCCTAAACTGATCCAAATATTAGACATTCGAAGACATTCATCGAGTAATTGGGAAAATGTGAAACTTCTTCCACTAATGTATTCGATCTAAATATTAATAATAGTTTTAAACATTGTCTGAAAATATGTGAATTGTTGACAAACCAGATATGTTTTGTCTCCAAACTCTTTCATTCGTTTGATTAGCAATTTTGAGATTGAAGTCAGAGGAACATCGACTTGAGGTCGAGGGGAAGGCACTACACCCGTAGACATAATATATTGAAAATTACAAAATTAATCAATAGTTTCCGAAAATGTTTTTATTTATTTATTTATTGATATGAATGAAAAAATGTATGAATAAACACAAATCATAAATGTTTTCAAATGACAAGCGCTATGTTAGGCTATCAATACAGTGTTGATGTTAAATGTTCAAGGTTATTACGATTCTGATAATATATTTGAGCGTTAGATAATTGTCATAATTAAATAAACTTTCAGACTAATAAGATTATGTATTAATTAGAACTGAGCAAGCATCTCCATCCTAAGGAAATTAGTAAATTTGAAATCCCTGTGGCATTGTCTTAATATTGAAATAAGCTATTAAAACAGAATTAATCTAGTTAGACAAATGTTTCACATATATTGCTGGCTAAGCAAAGCTGAATAAACTGAGTGAGGAATGCATTGAATTATTTTGTATTTTCGAGTTTACTTCACGTTTGAATGAATCTGAAAATGTTGGCCAATATTTGTAGAATTGTTTCAGACTTATATAAAGTCATTATTATTTGAATAATTGCAAAATTGTAGAGAAAATGTTATTTTATGCAAATGTGTTAATTAGCTCTCTGTTGAGTTAACAAAATTCAATTTTTAGATTGCTAATTTGAAATTTGCTCCACTCGTTTACCACTTCATCAATATTATCAGATTTTCAAGACTATTTTTAACTATTTTAATTTAAATAAAAACTTGCTCGGTGTTCTTTTTCAAACTAAACCAGATCAGAGTGATCTCCAATTTGCGCATAGAGTTCATAGAAACTAATTTTAGGGTAAAATTTTCTAAATTTCGGAGACCAAGTGAAGCATAACATTATTTGATTAGTTTTAGAAAAAAACCCAAAAGAGTCAATACTGTCAATAGTGGGATATTTTTAGCCATTATTTGGGACAACAATTATTGTTGTCTTACATTCAGTGGAAACAATATTTTGTCAAAAAAGAAATCATTAATTATATTGTATTTCTTTAAAAGTCTACTTCGGTATCAATTGGCAGATCATTAAAGGTGTCTAATGTCTCAGGAATTGTCTTACTTCTGATTCATTCAATTGATTGTCACCAGTGTCTCAGGTATATATTTGTGCTTATTTATGCGTTCAGGCATTTCAATTGGCCAGGTCTATTTATAGTGTAAAGCTTGAGTCGTCAAATATAAATAAACTACCAGTTCTTATATTTATTTCAATTTCAGTGTCTGACAGTCTAAACGTGTGATTTGTGTGCTTCGCATTTATCTTGTTCAATTTATTGAAGTATACCTATTGAAGAATAGTATGGCTTTCGCGACATTGAATTGCTTCGAAGAGGCGTCAAAAATATCTTCTGCAGCGGTAGAAGAGTTGCGACAAAAAATACTGGAAGTGATTAACAAAAATCCAGGTCTTTATTACGAGAAGGACATCGAAAAAGTAAAGTCAAACGACTGGTGGATGAGACGGTTTCTCCACCATGATAAACTCAATGCTGACAAAGCACTCGAGTCATTGGATAAGTCACTCAAATGGAGAAAATCCTTTGGAGTCCTAGACATCAGTGAAAAGGACTTTGCGAAGGAGTTGTACCAGGGTGCTCCTCTAGTACTCTATGGCAGAGATCTGAATGGCGCCCAACTTCTCATTTTGAGATCAAAGGTGGCCCGAAAAATAAAGGTTTGGGTATCAACTGCTCAGAAGTATTTTGTTCACCTTGTTGAAAAGGCTGACACCGATAATAAGGGAAAAGGTTTTTAATTAGTTATTTATTTATTTCTATTAATTTGCATTCAATTTAAAACTCATTTGAATTTGATATAAGGTGTAACTCTTTTAATGGATTGTAAGGACTCTGGGCTTAAGAATGCGGACACAGACTTCATGAAATTTGCATACTCTGTCCTCAATGACTATTATCCTGGTTTAGTCAACGCTGGTCTGGTCTACAAATTGCCCAAAGTATTAGAAGCAGTGCATAAAATAGTGCGGTCCTGGCTTAATGAGGAACAGGAGAAATACTGTTATCTAATCAGCAAAAAGAATATCAATGAATATGTGGCTATCAATGAGTTGCCAGACTTTCTTCTTGGTCTCAATAAAGAGTTGTATCGAACTGCTCCGGAAGGGTCGCCCTCTGTTCATGAATTAGCAGAAAAGTTGGGAATCAAAGTGGAAAAGGCGGACAAATTAGCCAAACATTTGGAACAATTCTATATTGAATAACTCAGTGGAGAATATACCATGGTAGAATTTCAATATTTGACTTACTTTCCTGTTATCAAGATTCTTTAACAAATAAATTCTGCAGTTATTACATGAATTCCATCTTTTTATTATTATATTTTAAAATATAAATATTTATACAAAAATGTAACTGAGATGACAGCCCTATGACATTACAGGAAGGTATAAATTCTGAGCAAATGTATCAAATGGATAGCACTTAATCTTTTCAAAGCATTTCAGTATTTGTGTATTTTTATAAGTTATAGATATATGAAAGACATATAATTTAATGCAATTATAAATTATATTTTGAAAGACATCTGAGAGGAGAAAAATTGCGAAACAATTTTCATTCAAAAGTATTTTTCTTTGAGTTTAACCGAAAATTATATATATTTTGCTATTCCTTGGAAAATGGTTCTGAAAATGACTAAAAACTGAAAAATCTGTGGTTAATATTTATAAAAATGCATAACCTTGGAAATTTTGATTTGTAGGATAACTGATATCTAAAGTTAATACTCCCTTCTGGGCTAAAAATCTATCGGTTTAATCAGTTTAAGAGATAAATAATTAGTAATTCATTCGACTAAAAGTGTTTTTATTGTATTTGAATTATTTTACATACGATTAGAGTTTATTGAAAAAGAGTTTCAGTGAATAATAATTTCAAATAACTTGTTTGCAGTGTAACTGTAATTGTTCATGGCCATTTGCTTTAAAACACAGAGAGAATCAACAGAACCACTTTAGTACTAGACTTGTGAGGGACGACGAGACAGGTTTTCAGTGAATCAATTGATTTATAATTTTTGTGTTCATTTAATAACTATAATTCAAAGCAATGAGCGAACAATCGTTTCCTATTCTCGATATTTATAACAAAACTTTGAAGATTTCAAAGAATTTGGTCGAAGAGGTGCGACAAAAGTTTTTGGAGAGAGTCAACAAAAACCCACAATTATATTACAGCGAAGATGTGGAAAGGGTTAAAACAGATGACTGGACTGTTCGCCGCTTTCTCTATCGTTACAAATCAGAACCCAATGCCGATAAAGGGTTGGAGTCATTGGATAAGGCGATGAAATGGAGGAAATCCTTCGGTGTACTCGACTTTAAAGAGGAAGACCTACCACGGGAGGCTTTTCTTGCGGCAGGTCTTATCATCTATGGTAAGGACCTAAATGGATCTCAACTGATGATTGTGAGGGGAAAGGTGGCCAAAAAGTCAAAGACATGGAGACCCTATATGGACAAAGCAGCCGCTTATTATTTGGAGAAATTGGACAGACAGAATGATGGGAAAGGTATGACTTCACAGTAAATACATATCTAAATTGTCAAATGCATGACAATTCTATTTATTCTATATATTTTAATATGTATTGAAATGTATCTAGGTATAACTATTTTGGTGGATTGTAGAGATACGGGTATCAAGAATGTGGACGTGGATGCAATGAAGTTTCTTCATACTATGCTCGATGAGTATTACCCTGGTTTAGTCAATGCAAATATTGTCTACAAAATGGCAACCGTTTTGGAGGCCATCTATAAGTTGTTCAGGTCGTGGCTCAACGAAGAACAAAACAAATATGTGTACTTGGTCACCAAAAAGAATATCAACAACTATGCAGCAGTAGATCAGTTGCCAGACTTCTTAAAGGGAACCAACACTCAACCATACCGTGTGGTGCCAGAGGGGGTCACAACTCTGCACCAGGTGGCCGAGAAGTATGGCATCAAAAAGGAAAAGGCGG
The DNA here is from genome assembly GCA_034694965.1 of Ceratozetes gracilis. Lineage (NCBI taxonomy): Eukaryota > Metazoa > Arthropoda > Arachnida > Sarcoptiformes > Ceratozetidae > Ceratozetes > Ceratozetes gracilis. The sequence continues at coordinate 11,442 of JAQIWF010000086.1, forward strand.
ATAAAATGGTTAAATATCTGGAGAGGTCTTATGAAAACTGATACCAAGAATATGAATATTAATTACTTCCCTTAAGTATGACATAAAAGGTATAAAAATTATACCAATAAATGAAATTAAATTTTGAATTTTCGTTTGAATTTTATTAACAAAAGATAGTCTTATCTTTCCATTGAATTAATTTTGTTTCTAATTTCCTTGATTTATATTCGAGGCAAATATCAAGTTCTGGCAAAACATACTTTAAAAACATAAAAAATTACAATAAAAATGTCAGCAAAAAAAGAACCAGAGTAATTTATTTTGAAAGCAAATACTTTTGAAATATTGATGCAATTTTACATGGTAATTTCACAAGTAATTTATTTGGATATTTAAAAATACTTTAAAAGGACATTCTAAAATAATATGTAGTTTAAAATTAAATGTGCTAAAACGTCATTGGCACCTTGGTTACTCTTAAGAATTGAGATTTTTGTGCTTTTCTCAAATTAAAGACAATTTGGGTTTAAAGTCATTATATTTTTATCTAGGAAAATTTTGAAAGCCTAAACTCTATACAAGTACATTATTACTAGAGTTGATTATATTTTTGTTGGATGAGTCAGAATATGATTGATGTCTTGTTCTGGTATTACTCGACACATGTGTTCCCAATAGAGGGACAGTCACGACATTAAATGATGTGTTAATACAGTTATAAATATTAGGTTTAATTAATTTTCATTTAACTTCTATTTAAAAGTGAAGTAATTGTGATATTATTAACTCAAAGAAATGGGTGAACCGGCTTTCCCTGTCCTCAAGTCTTTTACAAAGAGTTTAGATATGGTGACCCCCAAAATGGTTGAAGAAGTTCGACAACATTTTATGGAAAGGGTTGACAAAAATCCTGATCTGTATTATGAGGAGGACGTGGAAAGGGTTAAGACAAATGAATGGACAGTTCGTCGCTTTCTTTATAATTACAAAACAAAACCCGATTTGAATAAAGGATTGGAAGCGTTGGACAAAGCCATGAAATGGAGGAAAAGTTATACTGTTCTTGATTTAAATGAAGAGCACTTCCCACAGGAATTCTACTGCAGCGCCGGTGCTATTGTTTATGGCAATGATCTGAACGGTTCACCACTTCTTATCTTTCGTGGAAAAGTGTCACTAAAGATGAAGACATGGCTGAAGACGAGCCAAATGTTCATTGTTTACCTGATTGAGAAGATTGATTCCAAGGAGGAATTCAATGGTTTGTTTGAGTTATAAAACTGAACCAATTATTGATTTATTGTTTTAAGAGTTGGGAATGACTATACTCATTGACTTCAGAGATACTAGCTTACACAATGCTGATACTGATTACTTGAGATTTCTACATGTCCTTTTCAATGAGTATTACCCTGGTCTAGTGAACGCTACCTTGCTCTTCAAAATGCCGACAGTGTTGGAGGCCCTTTATAAGATGGTGCGGTCCTGGTTTTGTGATGAGCAGAAGAGTTACACTCATATACTAAATACAAAAAACCTTGATCAATTCGTAGCACCGGATCAGTTGCCTAACTTTCTAATGGGAACGAACACCCGCTCCTTTAGATGGGTTCCTGAGAGCGCACCATCTGCTCATGAGTTGGCCGAAAAGCTGGGCATTAGTTTAGAGCAGACCAACAAAATGGTCAAACAGTTGCAGAAGTATTACAAGAACTAAGAAGTAGTAAATAATAATGATAAATGAACAAGTTCATCATTTATTATGAAATTGCTATTGAAATAAAGTATTCAACTTTGACCAGGGTGATTATTTATTCTGAATTTGAAGTGCAGATAATATGAGACTATTTATATGAGAATTCATTAGAGTTGACATAAAGTCATAAAACAATTTCTCGTCAAATGAGCAGTGATTGAGAGGATTGGGAACACATTCTTTGATTCAGAGATGGAATCAATAGTTTTGACTCGAATAAAGTCGAAGAGATGTCGGGCTTTCGTAAGTCAGACTCAAAGGAGACCAACAAATCAATAGCCAAAGAGTGGAGCAATAACTGAACGGATGAGAAGTGATGACAAAGCGTTGCTTCTGTTCTCTCGCCTCTGATCCCAGTTTTTTATCCATTCCTTTCACATGTTCTCTATTTTTATGACAAACCGAATGGAAAACATTACAAAAGTTGTGATCTTTTACAGACACTGGATGTGAAGCCGACCTTATATTTATTGAATTTATTTAATTAAAAGAAGTGATTATTTTTACATCAAATGATTAATCGATATTCAAAAAGAGCTCTTAATTAACGTGTAATTCAATTGAGAAAAATCGTAACAAAACTGAGACTTTGATTATTTGTTTGAATTGTGTCTAAAATCTCATCGATTAAGTAAATAGTTGTTTGAATAGTTGAGTGAAATTTATTGAATACTTATGCGATTGAGCCCACGCGTCAACTAACCTGATCTAATGAAGGGTAAGTTCTAATTCAAACTTATTTTACTCATTTTGTGAGTCGAAGCCATCAGAAAACAAATTTAGGGAAAACTTTGCTTTTCATCACTTGTGAAGTGCTGTTCACTTATTTTTGAGGATTTTAGTTCTCAACTAAGGATTCCTTGAATACAATATAAGACAATACTTTACTCTCTCATCAACTTTAGTGAAGTACTGGGATTACCATAACATTCAACAATTTTCTCACATTCAGACAATTGGGTCAACAAATAGAAGCTTGCTCAATAAGAATAAGGAATAATAATAATAAAACGTGAATTCTTATACATCCATTAGAACGTAGGCTTATATAACTTATATTATATTATCTTCGTTATTGCGAAATGACCATGGGCATAATCAAATACTAGAGAATAAAATATATCATTCCATCTATATTTATTATCATCTAGTTAAGAGACATACCTAGAGGCAAATTTCTTATCTCATTTGGAAGGATATATTCTCCAGATATAGAGTTACATAAATGAGCTAGTTCGGTTCATACTACTAGTTCTATCCTGAGTTTGTTAGATATAAATGTTTTCCTCATTTTATTTCCACATATAATTGTATTTTGAGTTGTAGTGAAGCGGAATCTAAAGTCTCTTCAAATTATTGTTGATTTTCAATGTAATAGTCATACGAATGGTTGCTATCAATCCCAGAGAATCACTATTAGCTCTATTCGGTGTCGTCTCACACATCATATATGGGAAGTGCTGACCAGAAATAGATGAAAACATTTTTATACTTTTGATTCCATGAAAATATATAGGATTATGTGATTCCTACTCAACGGGTCCATTGATCGCCTCTTTGGCAGCCTTTCCTTAGGGATCACTGTTTTGACAATGCATTCAAACCTAATAGAAATTTGGAAGAGAAGGTCCAAACACATCATTTGTTCAATTTAAATTAGCTATTTCCATCAAGACACTTTTAGTTCATTGATGTCATTCTATGACAAATTATCCTCTTGAATATTAACTTTAGCAAGTTAATCGATATTTCAGTCAAAATGCCATTTTCCATAAAACCATATTTCTTACCAGAATTCAAAGTTTGTCTTATCTCTAATTCTTTGATAAAAATTATTTTGAAAAAACATTAAATATTTATCGTTTAAGGAAAGATCAGTGAAGAGTGAGAGCACACCATAAGTCAAAGCTTATGTGTCAGAGTAGGAATGGGAAACAGTATTGTTTTTACCATTGAATAGCTAATCCTAATCCATCATTTCTTACTACATTAGACAAGAGTTGAGTCAATTCCCACTCCATTAAAGAGTTTGCGAATCGAGTGAAACAGTTCTCATCAAATAATTTAATGAAAATAAAGGATCTCTGCATTGAAAGCAATGGAAAACAGCAATTATTGGCATAAATATCCCATTTTCGCATAGAATCACAATTATTATTCATTCAAACAGATATTTGAACTGAAAGCTGACAAAAGGCAAGAATAGTTTGATATTGCGATTGAAATCGAAATGATTTTCAAGACATGAACCGTGAAATTGAAAGAGTAATCGGATTGCAATTCAAAGTTTTTATTAGTTTCTCTCTTCTAAGTGGAAAAGATTTGAACAATTTTTTACAATATTTTTCAATTTTCCAAATTCTGAACAATAATTTCTCTAATAGATGAGTTAAATTGAAATTTCATTATTTAAAGAGTATCCAAGGGAGTCGTTTACAAATATCGACTCCTTCTGTTTGAGTCCGAATACCCCCTCGAGGTTGATGTGGAAAATGCAGTGAAACAGCACAGGAGTAATACCGAGTGAAATCTCTTGGCTTTGAACTGGATTTAAGATAAATTGAGCTTAAATTTGATGATTTAGAAGGGATTCCAACAGAAATAATGGAAATTCTTTTCTCTATTCTCTACATTCTCTAAACGTCCAAATATTTAGCTCAGAGCTCAGATTTCTAGCCTCGAACCCTCTTCTGGACTTTTGCTATTATCTCTGATCATTTAATCATGCAGAAGTATAAATATAGAAAACTCTTCTAAATTATCCTACAATTATTATTCTTTAATTAGATTTGTGTCTAAACAAGGGATGAGTTAAAATGATCTGGATATTTATTAAGCCTAATCATCTCTAATATACATTTCATTTTAATCTAATTTAGAATAACATTCAGTAAATTGTTTTACATAAGAATACGTCGAAAGTATAAAAATATTCAAATTTATGCCTAATTTGTTGCGTATAAAAGAGAGATGAGAAATATGACAAGAATCTTTAACATGTCATTGAAGCCTACTTTGATTGCAAATATCTGTCTATCATCTAATAAGGAGAGATAAATGTCGGGATGAATTAATTTGATTTTTGTCCGCACAAATATTCGTAATATGTGACAGTTAAAGCATATTTCAACTTATGATTTATGGCTGACTAAGGATAGCATACAAAAGAATAACTCAATTCTTGGCTTAAATTAAATTAGGATTTGATTTGAATGCAAATATTGCTGTGAAAAGAAGGGACGAGAAAATCAATTCTTAAATCTTTCAATTCAATTGTGACGACAAGTTTTAAACTTAAAATTTGTCATATTTTTCGTCTGAATTACATAAAATTTTATGAACTCATTGTGTGTCTGGTATTAGAAAAGAGAAGAAATGTATTTCTCCAGTATTTGAGGCCAAATACAACAGATATGTCAAAGATTTTCATTTTGTGCCAACAGTTCAGTGAAGTGTAACCATTGGAAACACTATTAGAATATTGTCTAATATAGACTATAAGAGGGAATAACCGGTCCTTTCATTCTTTCGACTCAATGGTCACTGAATTAAAGATGAGAATTAGAAACAGGGTTTGTCCAAAATGTAACCGTTTTCCCAACAGTTGTTTAAGTGCTCAGACCTATTGTTCGCCCCAACACTCAATACACAAATGGGTCACTCATTCAAAATATATTTGTCTCAATAGGAATACATCACTAAATGATTGCTTTCATGTTATCGATAATTATATGCATTAATGCACTCATATTTGCAAATAAATAACTTATGAATTGCAAGCATTAAGTGCTCCGAGTATTCAATGTAACGACAAATGCAGACATTAGTTCCAGGATTTGTTAGGGTTTGGGCTCTCAATAACTCCAATATTATAGAACAACAAGAAATTTGCAGATAATGAGAAAATTGCTGAAACAACCAGCAAAATATGACTCACTATTATACATGTCAATCACAGAGAATGTCATTTTTAGTTGACATCTTTCGAATTAACTCAAAATTGTTCATTTTTAACCAAATTAGCCCTTTCCAAAAGCCTCCCTTAATTAGCAGTCATTCCTCTTTTTATTAAGCTATACTATTATCCAGTGTTTGATTGATTGATCGTTTCATCGCTATTGCAGTGAACACTAAAAATATTATGAAATTATGAAATAATGGGATATTAGGGCATAATTTTTGTAGGCATACACTACAACATAACCACTACAATCATAGAACCTTTACTTATATTTAAATTAAACCACATATCTTTTAAACACATAATTATGGACCCTATCACTCAAATCTACTGCATTCAAAATATTTGTATTGCAGACACTTTTTATGCAGTAGTTTATCATTGATTTTATCTTCCCTTTCCTTATATTTTTTTTAATGAGGCTATGATTTCATTTAATTTAAAGATTTTGTAGAAATACTTTTGTCATTATTTAATTTTGAACTATAACTGGGATTAATGTCATTAGGAGTTTGCTTTTAATACATCAAATTAATATTTTTTGATGTCTTCATATTTCATTTTAAGACAAATCCTCTCTCTATTCCCCTCTTTCCCCCTTTTCTTTTCTATAATATTAAGGAAAATATATATATATATATATCGAGAAATGAGAACATTATATCAAAAGTATTCTTTGGGTTATTTCTTTCAAAATTACTAAATTCTGTAAAATGTTTTGATTTTTATATCGATTTTGCGATTTATAGACAGAAATCTACAGTAAATAATATTTAATGTCGTGATGAAAATTTTCATTATTAAAGTAAATATGGGCTAAACAACCAAAATAAACCATACTTTCTAAACATTACTCTTTTCATCCAAACAGTTTCCTTTCACTTTTTTCCTCAAAAACTCGCTATATTTATGTGTTTCTCATCAGTTATTCCACTTTTCATACTTTTCTTTGATTTGAAATTCAATTCAAAATATTTTTGTTGGAAAATCACTCTTTTTGGCCAAAAATATTTTCAAAAATGAATTTTCGCACGATTTCTAAATAAGGAACAAATAATTTATTTATTCTCGGCTTCTATTGATTCGGACTGTCGTATGACGTTTTTGATGTCTTTCCTCTTTTGGGGTTTTCTTGTTTTGTTTTTACAAATAAATTTTTTTTTAATTTCGAGTTTTCTTTACAAATGGTACTCAAATCACATACTCTTCTCTCTCGAGAAGAAGTCCCAACAAAACAAAAGGCACTAATCATTGACTCAAACACTCCTATCATTCATTCTCACCAAGGGGGTATAGGACAAACATACCACACTTTTTGAGCAAGGTGGAATCAATCCTCATTATCACGAAAGATTGAATATTGATTCAATGGATAAATACTATATTTTATGATAGTTAGGCAGGTTAACTTTTCGTGGAGAAACTTTGAGTATATTTGTACCTTGGTTATCGTTACTTTTACTTAATGTTAATATGATTTTTGCAGACTTTCCTCTGTCTTTCCTATTGAGTAAATGAGAGTCAGTTTTATCTACTTTTTTGTCTTTTCACTCCATTTTTAATTAATACGATTTGTTTCGAGTCATCCGCTTATTGAGAGAGCAATTCATTAATTAATGGGAACTCCTATTAAATGCAAAGATTATTAAAATATTCATTTGGGAAAAATCAATGATTTTGGAAAAAATGACTGCAATAGTTCTCAGTTAACTTAATTATTAAGGTCTTTACTATTCTCACATTTCTTCTATTCTGTAGTGAATTTTTGATTACATTCTAACGAAAATTTATGGGAAAAACTATTCTATCAACTTCTTTATTCTTGAATTTTGACACAAGAGAGGGAGAGGGAGGGAAAGAGAGCCCTTAAAAAGGCTGTTATTTTGAAAAAGAATAAAATATACTTTATTTTTGAAAAGAGTGAAAACAATAGATTGTGAGGCTTTAAAACTCTTCCTGATTGCTGTTTAGCCTATGATAGACCAAAATATGAAAGGAAAAAAATGAAAGCCCGGTATAATTCGTTGTTTGCTTCTGAGTCGCTAATCTCTTTATCAGAGTCGGGGAAAAAAGTGATGACTTATAGTTGACATTCAATTAGAATATGAAAGCAATTGATGAAAATCTTGCGTAAAACAGATTTATTCCCAGAATTCTTATGAGATCTCAAACTTTTGTGATTTATATATGAATTTCTGATTTCGAGGAATATTTTTCCTCTAAATTATTCGGTGCCATAGGTTTTGGCAATAAATGTGTGACTTTTATTGATTTGAATGATCAGAGCTAAAGGGTATGGTTTGAGTTTTGTTCTAAATTTCCTTAACACCTAGGGGATTTTTTTGGAGTGAGCACTAAGCCTCTTTGCTTATGTGAGCGATCAATAGACTATATATATGAATGTTATCTTTTGGGATAAAAACTACTAATTGAACGCAAGATTAGAGACGTCTTTCTATGATTTCTATACAGCACTTCTCATATAATGGTGTGATTGAGATAAGGGTCAGTCCATCTGCTCGGGTGGTCTTCGGGCCATAATTACTGAGTGGTAGAAATAATTAGATTTGAATACGTTTATGATTGACTCATATACTAAACATTGTTATTGTCGTTGATTTAGGAGATCATTGATTATCAGAACGACTGTCAGAAGTGTTAATCGATTGATTAGAAAAGCGTCAAATCAACAAATAATTGGAGAAAAATCTGAACGCAAGGAGTTTTGCTCTTGGATTGAGTTGAATATAAACGGCATAAACCAAGTGTTAAAGCAATCGAAGCATGACATCCAACAGAAAAGAAGTTTGTTTGGACTGCTCTCAAGGGATGCCTACTGTAGGTAAGTGTTATGCGACCGACAAAACTCTATAAAAACCTACCCAACAATCGCCTGATTTGTCACAAGAAAACACATATTCCGAGCGATTCTGTGTTCCAACGCCAACACAATTGCTATGCGTTTTCGTACCAAATATTTGTATTTGAAATTCCGGCAGTTATTTAAACTACTTCTCAGTGTTTGCACTCTTTATCTAAAGTAATCGCATATTCAATGGGGAACTGAAAAATCCATTTCATATGTAAACTGTGTGTAAAACCCTCTAAACCTCACAGATTCCAGATTACAATGGATTCCAATTCAAGTATTTATTCTTTAAATTTACTGTTTGTTGAAATGAATTTCAATTTCAATCACTTCTGAATCTGTCGCTAACCAGAAACGAACCGCTCATTTGCCTATCGATTTTACTCTGACTGTGCCAATGCCTGTGCCAATGCCTGTTCGAATGCTGTGCTAAAACCAATGCCTGAGTTAATCCCAGTGATCTTCAATGATCGCAATTGAATTTAATTGGTTATGTATAAAAACCTAGATTGTGTTGGGCAATTATTTTGATGCTGTGCTGTAATTGACAGCGAATGGTGTGCCCAAAGCCTCGCCGTAATTGAATTAATTGAATGCAACTTAAAATCTATACAATTGTGAAGAGACTGAACACTACTTTTGATTCCAAACGCTTTTTTCAAATTAATTTCTCTTATTATTAGTCTCTGGCGTTCCTCTCGCTCTTCCTCTTCGGAGGATTCACTGTTTCGAGACTTCATTTCATTAATCTGTGCTCCAGTTATAGCTCTGTCTGATGCTTCTTAAACGGCTTTTCATGTCTTTCATATCCTATAATAGAGAGGATTCAGACAATCAAATATATTCTATGTCTTTATTGCCGGGTTTGGCAAAAATTCATTGGCTTTTTGGAGAACCTGATCCTAAGTACTAGTTATTCATATAAATGGTGGTCTATATTGTAATAAATAGTTTGGAAATCTTCACAAAAGCTCATAATATATGTTAATTATAATGTGTTTTCATTTTTAGTAAAATTTCTAAAAAATCTTTCTATTATATAACCACTGATTTAAGTATTCATTGACTATTAGATCGAGTCATTAGTATTAATCTCATGAAAATATCTTTAATATATTCTGTGCATTAAGTCAGGCATTAGTGGCGAAGAAAATACTTGGCATTCATGAAAATCAATAGACTTGAAGCGAATGTAAAATATTCAAAACATTCAATTTTTGTGAGCATTCATTTTACACAATCTTATTGAGTCAAATTCAGCGCCAATTGATAAGCATTTGATCCAATTTGCAAATGCTTTGATTCAATGACTGAAATTGATTTTATTGAAAATCACTTATGAGATGAGTTTGAAAATCGTATTTCCTTTTTCTCTGCAATCGATATGAAAGACTCGCAAAACTCTGGTTCTTATGTTCGGAATTAGTCTTTGGATGAAATTTTAATTTAATGTCGTTTTGTTGGCTAAAAGACTGCAATCGATTTGATGGAAAGCTAAACAAAATATTTGTATTATTCGCTTACGTTTTCACTAAAGAATTGTGAATATATTTTGGGACGAACAGAGAAAAACAAAATACTTACTCGTTTTGATGTGTTGTGCGCTCAGAGCACATGAATAGCTGCTAAGAAGAGTGAAATATATGTTCAAAATTCAGGCATCGAATCGAATGCAATATAATTCTGTGGAAAATGCACTTAAATTAAAAATGCTCTCAAATATTGGGACTTTTGTGTTGTGGAGGAAATACATGCAACTTATGTATGGAATCCACTTTTAGGAGATTTTCAATATTTCTTGAATTTGTCTTTCGGTTCATAACTAAAGAATCAGTCTATTGGAGACAATTTCATCCTCTCTTTGCCATCGATTGTATGAAAAACTAGTGATCCCTTTATTATTATTATTATTATTTAGCAATACATAGATATATACGTATATAAGCTTTACTTAAATGATTGCTTCTCTCCAGAGAACATCATTTTCAACATTTTTGGTTGTATTTTTTGTCCATTTTCTCTTGTCTGTTTTTATAGCTTACCCAATTTAGCTTTATTACTCACTCAGTTTGGTTTTGATTTTTTTGATTGCACTCGCCTTCAATTTGTTTGTCGCATTCAATTTTAATTAATTAGATTTCTTGCAGATAATTAAGTTTTATTCTGTTTTATATTTATTTGATTTGATAAGCATCAGAGAAGAGCAGCTTCTTTAGGATGATTGGGGTTTAGGGGAGTTGACGCAAAAACTTTCAATTTATTGTGAGACATGTTTACTTAAATTGAACGTGATCATGTGTGTTTGTCAAATAGTCACTCCTGTCTCATAGGATATGCTTTGATACTTTTATAAATCTTAGTTTTCAGATGATGTTGTCCTCACTGTCCATCCCTGAGTGAAATTGAGTTAATTTGACTATTTGATCTTGATACCATTGACAGTGTGATAGCTTTGAGCGGTCAGAGCTTTCAAATATCAAAATTTAAAGATTGAAACAATTTTTGCCTCAAACCTAATGTTCTTTAACCAGAACTAGGAATATATGAAAAATAATATTGTGTTTAATATAGTGTTCACTCAATCAAACAAATATTGTATTAAAAGACAAATTGTTGTCTCTTTTCCATCAAAACATAGCAAAAAGTTAGTATTTCTCTTGTGTTTAAATATTGGAAGGAAAGCTGAAATCCCAGCGCTACTCTATTTTATGGGAAAATGTATTATATTCTGTGCAAGATGATCATGAGGACGGAGACTTTATTCTGAGCAACATATCTAATGTTACACCGATAAGCAAAAAATGATTTGATCATGATAAGAAAAACATTATTCGAGTCAATTTTCTAACTCTTGTTCATTTGACACAATGGTGTTAAACACGAAAATCAATGAATCAATCGTTTGTCCAAATGTCACATATTCTGCAATCACTGAATAATATAATAGGTTTAGATAAGAGTGTGATAGGGCTGTGCTGTATATCTTCCCATCACTTCCCTGTTTGAGAGTAAATGTTTGTATTCCCGTCACAAAACTTGATTTTTCTTCTGATTATTGACTCAGAAATCTAATTATTAATATATAAATAGATATGAAAACACGTATTCATTATTCAAATGTTGAAATTTGATTTGAATCGATTTGCTATCTTTTATCACGTCTTCACAATAAGTGAGGTAATTCTGATTAAGAATTTGTCCGCATTCTATGGCATCGATAATCTTAAGGATTGTGAGCCACTCGTGAGTTCCATCTGTTGGTCTGCCATCGAGTTGGAGGTTAGGAATCAAGAATTGATAAACTATTTGCTGTGTTATGATAGCGATGGCGAGACTATAGACATAAATGTGATTTTTCCGCATCAGTTGACTCTCTCTTCGCATCTTTTATTTGGAGCAGAATCTGTATATCATTGGAGTTTTAATAGATCACTAAAAAAGTTGTGTTCAGTACTTTGTGAAAGGCTTTCCTGCACTCACCCACATTTAGCCACAAGAGTTTTGCATCAAAAAAGTCTATTCAGGTCAAGATTGCAAAAAGTGGTCATTAGTTTTCTGTCCATTGAATTTGAAAAGTAGTTTGAATTTAACTTCGAAATCAATTTCTACTTTAAGTGCGAACACAATATTGTTGTGGTTTTCAAAGAAAAGCCCATTTATTAAATGTGCGAACAAAAGCTAAAAATTCATTTCTCGAACGGAAGTTTGCGATAAATTCTTCGGTGGAACGACTGGACAGCAGTTAATCTCAGAAATGCTTATAAGGAATCGACAGTTGAAGCATAAGATATATGTTTCTTAAGTTCCTGTTCTCTCTCTTATGTCTAATAGGTATTTGTGTTTGAATACAATTCTTCAAACTCTCAGACAACAAACTCTCGGTATTAGACTTGCTTTAAGTGTTTTCTTTCGACCAAATCTTTTCACTCGACTATTGATTGGCGCACAGAATATGACTTTAATGAAGACTTGTATTGTTTGATGAAATACTACAATCTTTGGCTTACGTTCAAAACCATAGACTTATGTGGGATATATTTATTCAATATTTCATATTTATTCAGTTCTAAACTCTATCGCATTTGTGAGACTCAACACATTAATCATTTACTACATTATATATTTAGCATCACATGAATGACTTAATTTCAAATGAAATTGCTACTTTATTTCTCAATGAAAGTTTAAACTAGCTCAATTTCTTAAACGAACAGTATTTACTTATGAAATAACAATTCCCTATTCAGTCATTGATTTTATAACTGGAATGATCAAGAGAATTCTTTACGACTTGTTCTTCAATGAATTGCTTTTGAAAGTTCAACTAATTTTCTAATTAAGTCTTTTGAATACAAAGGCTTTTATTGAGACAAACCTACCACTCATTTGTGATGACAACCATTTATTGCTTAATCCGATAAATAATTCAAATTTCATTAATAAGTCATTAGTTGTGGACTTAATTTCTTTTCTATTCTCAACTAAAAAAACAATTAATTTTGTGATTCACTTCATTTCACTCTAAGCTTAAAACTCTTGTAAGTAATTCAAAATATTTTTCTTATTTTTATGAATTATTTCCAATGAATTATTATGATTATAAACATTTAAACCTTGATTCTTGGAAATTTTTGTTTCCATGACAATTAAATTTGATTCGAAAGCGAATAATAGGCTAATTTCTATCGTTTATGTGATTAATTGTGTTCTAGCTCTATATATTAATGATATCAAGTTTTATTAGTTTGGAAGAAAAATATATATTCTAGGAATTCCTTAATAATAACAGCCTTAATAGCCTTAATGACTACCCAGTATTGATTTTCAGATAAAATTTCTATAATTTTCTTCTTTGTATTTTTCCAAAAATTTATTGCTTGTGATGTGTATTGGTTTGGATATCGAGAGTAAGAAAAATGATCGCTTTTGAAGGGTTTTCACTCTTTGCAGTCATTGAGGAATTTTATCAATAGTTTGCTCCACATATCAATCATATGAAGTGTGACTTCAATTCAGTGTTTTAACGCGTTTTGGATACACTTTTGAATATTGGAGTCCATTCGACAGTAAATGCTTTGAAATGATTTGACTATTGAAACGAAATATTTGAATATTAAGTCAAAATTGAAGTTTAGTTAAACATTTGGTGTTTGTGTCGGAATTGAGAGAATCGGCATTTGCTGGAAACTCACCGATTATTGATCTGCAATATTCACAACTTTACACAACAAGAGGACTGTGCGAATGCGTGACAACACTCCACATAACTCTATTTTTCCTCTGCTTTATTGACCAAATAATTCTCGCATACATTTGTATTATTTTCTTAACTTATAAGAAGCAATAATACTATTAAATGTGTTTTCATTCATTTCTATGCCATAAATACTAAACTGCCATAACATACATAAACTGCTTTTTTTCAAACACTGCTTTCTTCGGCACAACTTATTATTATAGCCATGAGTTGTGTCAGACAATTGTCACAATAAAAGTAAGACAGTGTTTGAAATATGGGTAAAAGCGAATCAAATTTTCATTGCTCAGTGAAATGAGTGGTTGTTTTGGCGTTATTGTGACTTAATTTTAATGCGATTAATAAATGAAATTAAGAGAAACTATGCGCTGACTATTAGACCATAACTGGTGTTCATCACAGACTAAATAATTTAATGAAATGATGTCTAAAGAATGTTATGGGAATGTAGTGATCGATTCGAGGATAACTCCGATGTGCTCTCAGATGCCATTAAAAATTTGAGATATCGGTAAGCGATTAGCTGACAGACACTACCAATAAATTTTGACCCGGAATATAATAGAGTTGGAGATTTACTCCCCTTATTTTTATAAATTTCAGCATTTTATTCTACAATTGTCGTAGTGCTAGCTCATTTTTCACGTATATTGAACCGATAAACTATTAGTTGAGATAATAATAGAGACAATCATTTTGTGACTTCGCTTTCGGTTGAGTCCATAAAAATTTATTTTCACTGTTTGTTAAGGAAAACCACAAAAAGGGAAATGAATTGCAGTTCTATAGAAAAGCAGTTTTCCCTTCGAGAGGATAATCATTATTTGGATGCAATTTAAACAGAGACTAATGTTTTTTACGCTTAACTTATCATTAATGAACAGTCCTCCTGACTCTTAATGCTAAGCGAGCTTGCTCATCTAATTTCACTAATTCTATTCTGTTTTATCCTGCCTTCAAACAAATTGGTTTTTCTTATTTAAATAGTTGAATAAAAAGTAATTTAATCGATGAAAATCTTAAGAAAACATTAGTCCATATCCTCATAGAGTTGAGAACCAATGCTTTGCATCGTTTCTCCAAAGAATACAAAAATCGATATGAAATCAATTTTTTAGTACAAAAATCTTTTAAATTATTTTTTGAGTGTTCTCTAAGGAAACCACTTTTCTATTGAAGAACTGTTCCCTTCATTCAACTAATAAGTAATTTATTTACATAAAAGAAGTATTTATTTATATTAAATATTTATATTTGAGGAGAAAATATTGAACTAAAAACGGTTGACATTTGTTGAATAAAACGCTATCCATTATATCCACTAATGTTTTGTTTCACTTCATATAATTATCTTATGTTTCACTTATAAGTCAGGCTAAGCTCTTGGTTGAGAACGGGTCATATGTGAACGCACGCGACTCGTCATTGCGAACACCACTAATTATGATATCAATTTACTTGAATGGTTTTGATAATTGGTTCTACCGAGACAAGTTTGCCCGACTCTTTCTCGAACATAATGCCGATCCCAATCTTAGTGACTGTTTCGGGTTAACGCCACTCATTCACTCAGCCATTAATGGACAGACAGATTACACTCAAATTCTTTTGTCTTATGTAAGTCTTAGACTATTAAAAGAAGTTCGCAAACACTAAACGATCAAATTTTTCAAATTAATTGAATACTTAATAATTCTTATCATAAGTCAGATAGTGTTGAGTCAAACAAAAAGATATTAACGACTTCTGAAAAGAGAAGCAATTATAGGAATAAACAGTCTTTTTATTAGATTAACGATATTAGAGCTCAAGATTTAAATGTTGTAAATGTTTCACTCAATAACCGTAATAATCATCAGTCAAAAGACTTTCATAACACTTATGATAATAGTTATAAAGTTGACAACAAATGTAGATAACCTGCAAATTGTTTTAATACATAATTGAGTGGAAACTGTAAAGAATTGCAACTTTTAAACTAATTCTTCAAATTGTAGGAAAGGACTAACTATAAACTGTGCGATAAGGCGGGCAATAATGCAGTAATGCTGGCCTCCCGGTTTGGTCAGGTACAAGTGTTGCACTTATTGGCCCAACACATCTGTGCTGATGAAAAGCAAACTTCAGATTTCGTTGATTGTAAAAACTTTGAGAATAAGACTGCTTTGGAACTGGCCTTAGAGGGCGACCACTTCGAGTGCGTTGAGATATTGAAAACACTTAAAGAAACACTGATTCATAGACAACAGTCCGGAACACAAGTGGCCGTCAATAACTTGAGCAGTAATTTATCGGATAAACTCTCTATTAGTGATAGTTTGAAATTAGATCGGAGTTTAAGACTGCAATCATTGGAGACAAACAATAGTGTTGTGAAAAGTCAAACGACAAAATCACACGAAAATCTCTACCAAACAAATAGCAGATCCGTTGCAAAGGTTACCAAAAATGGGGTAAAATTACCGCCAATTAATGGCAAACGTTTTGTTGAATACAATGATTGGAATAAACAGAGCAATGAAAACGACAGGAAAACCATTTGATTTATGAGCTTTACTTCAATTGTTTCTCAAATTTTCAAATATCTATTCCAGTGTTTTTCAATTCAATTTATTTATTTTATCTACTAATCAATCTTGATATAATGGCATGATCATGATAAATTGTTATTCCGCTCACTAATCACTCAGACTTTTGTATAATTTATAAACGATTGACTTATTTCTACCGTTTTTTTAAATAATTGTATTATTATTATAATAACATTGGACTCCTTAATGGTCATCGGTTTAAGTGTTTTGTGAGGATTATCTTCCTTGGAATGAAACCCTGGATCTATTATTATCTTGTGTTTAGGACTTTCACACGAAAAGAATACATGACGAGAATAGTTGGGCTTTCGGTTAAGATTTTTGGGATTCTGGCCGTCTCTCCACTCAATTGATGTTATTTTTCTAAATCAATAATTTGCTAACAATTTGTTATACAATGGATTCAGAGAGCTTTGGATTCAAAGTTGTATTGAATTCGAGACAAGAATCAGCTCGACATCAATTCTCTGTTCAATAACACAAACATCTCATGAATTTTCCATACTTTCCAATAATGTATGACATCATCATTAAGACAATAAAATATTAAGCATTTGATTTTTATGTTTCTATCTTTCAAGATCAATTCCCTTTAGTGCAATATCTAGATCTATTAATAGTAGACTATGATATTTAGCCTTTCGAGTGTGTTTTATATTGCTCAACTCCTTTGTAAATTTTACCACGTTTCAAAACAATGAAATTTATCATTTTTCATCAAAGTAATAGAGCACTGGATTATATTTTTTCAATTTTATCATTCCATTCATTCCGGGATTCACTTTATTCTGAGCTCATTTCAAGTTTTTGTATCCAACTTTGGTCTTAAAATTTGATAAACTTTCAAATAAATGATTGCATTCGTTGTGAGAAAAAACTCAATTTTTACTTTCACTTCAAAAACTTTCTTCAAAGCAATGATTAAATTCTTTTATCAAAAATGATTAAAAAAGAGCCAAAAAACTGAATTATCGCATGTTTTCAAAATTAAATATATTTAATAAGAACTCAGTTTTTGAGAATCCGTACTATAATTGAATACAAAAATATTGATTTTCGCAATGAATAGAAAAATGGTTTAATTAAGACTAAAAGTAAAAAGAGTAAACAATAGGTATTTAATTATTTATGGCTAGGTAATTATTTGTTTGATTAGAATCTATGTATTAATTAAAAGTTAAGTAATGGTTAGCAGCACTTCTTCTTTAGGCTTTCCTTATTGTGTTTGTTGAGCACAAGTTTTATGCGTTGTTTGTCTCCTCTCAGCTCATCAGTAGTTTTGTTTCGTTTAATTAATTCGTGAGATATTTTCTTCATCAAGAGATCGATATTTAGCGAGCTTTTAGCCGAGGTCTCCATAAAAATGAGATCGTTTTTGTTGGCAAACCTTTTGGCCACCTTATAGTCAACATCTCTCCGGTGCTCTAAATCTGATTTATTGCCTGAAGGGATAACACAATTATTTATTAATTATTTGTCAAACAAACCATATTATGTGAGTAATAAATGTCTCGCGTCCTATAAATCATATTATTTCAAATGTACAAGCTCTCTGTACTAGGTATTTGATGCTGGAGCAAAGAATAAGGATCAGTTTTTCTGGCTAAGTCCAAACTTTAAAAAAATGTCATTAGACTTGTTTGTGAAATGCTGAATTGTTTGCTACCCACATACATTGAGTAGCAGAGTAAATGCCTTGCACATTCCAGATATATTCCTTAGTGTCTATTTTTCATTTTGACGCTTCTCTGTTGCAGACCTTTATTTTGGAGTTACAGTAATCAGTAGGAAAATGTGTGTAATCTTAATGTTTCTTTATGTTCACAACATGTGCTCATTGCATGACTTGTGAATAGAGAGAGCCTTTTATTCGCAGACATAATGAGAATCGATAGCATCGACCCGTTTCTCAACGTATAATTCAATTCTTGCAAACAAATCGTAAATATTGTTTAAACTATTTTTTGTGTATCAAAAACATAGGCATTGATAGTAAGTGCAATCGTTATATACATCGTTAATATTGGATGTCATTCGTGCTTTTATTCCAATCTTTTTGGTCATTTCAAATGATTCCGTTGGAATTTGAACTCATGTAGAATTAAGTTATCAAGGGTATCTATGAAGGCTTAGGAAATTAATATCTAATTCTTCCTAATCGTGATGTACTGGTGCAGTTTAAACAATGATAACTTAATCATGAGTTAAATGTTGGTTTTGTAATCATGTCTTATGTTTACCAAGCAAGTTTAATTTGATACCTTGAATATTAGATTACTTCCTCATAAATGTAATACTTCTTTATAATGAAAATATAATGAGAATAAGCAGAATATAATTGTGTTGTTTTGCCTGAACATGAATACACATGAAATTGTACAGTAAAAGGAACTTAGAAACTACAAATTAGAAGTCCTTACTTGAATTGAAGAGGCAGGAAGTTTTGGCTGCCCCCTCATTGA
>JAQIWF010000087.1:0-30283 GCA_034694965.1 Ceratozetes gracilis
AGTCTTACGAAGCTGAATGACCATGCTAGTCTTGAATATTCAAATATTTGATCGATAAAAATCTTAAATTTTGATTTGAAACACAAATATTTTGAGCATTTATTTAGTATATTATTTCCTATTAATAAGAATTTATTTAATGAATTTGCGATTCAATGGAAAGCAATCTCTTAAACAACTGATAAAAATATAATTAATTTAACATTAATTGAACGAAATTCTCGTTAAACACAACTTTAAATAGTTTTAAGAGTTATTTAAATACGAATAACAAATTGGTTTTGTGTTTAGAAAATTGCGTACAATTTAAGGCAATTATTCAAAAGATGACGTCTTAAGAGTTGTTCAGAGATCTGCTTCAGTGATAACGTTCAATGAGAATGTGACGCTTGTAGTGCCCGTCGCGTCGGTCGCTCTGGCCGTGTATTGGCCCACATCTGCTAATCTGATCGATGGAATCGTTAGACTATATTTGTTGTCATCGATTTTCGTTTGACTCGCATTTGACTGCTCTTCCAGTGGTTTGGTGTCTTTAGTCCACTCCACTATTCAATCAAATTAGTATTCATTCAAAATCACTATTAATTCAAACCTGAAGTCGCTTTTCTAGTGGTCTCTAAATTGAATGTAATTTTTGAGCCCTCGTGAGTGGTAACTGATTGTGGGAATACACTAATTCCCGGTCCTTTCGGTTCTTCATTGGGAACTGAAATATAGAGAAAATGTTAAAAAGTCCTATCATTTAGTCGATGCAAATACCGTTCACTATAAGAGTACAGGTACTGAAAGCCTCTCCCGCATCATTGAAGGCTTCACACGTATAAATACCAGAGTCTTCGGGGAATATTTCGGGAATTTCGAGATAATAATTATCGCCGTCGTTCTTGAGATTAAAGTCAGTGCTTGACTTAACCTCTTTGTCGTTATGTAACCAAATTGTATCGAATTTCGTTTGACCTAAAGTCAAATCAAACAAATTTAGTCAAATAGTAAGGGGTCTGAAGTGACTTACATTTGATAACACACTTCAAAGTGATGGGTTGGCCATCGTTTGTCGAATAACTGGTCAAATGTTCGACAATTCGCGGTGGTTTTGATGGACCCGTTTCTCCTTTTGGTTTCTTTTCCATTGCTTTACAAATAAATAGATATTTATATTCATTATAAGAATTTTACTCAAAAGGATTGACTCACGAATTATAGTTAGTTTGCATTTTGTCGCCTCTTTTCCCACTGAATTGGTAGCAATTAATTCATATTCGCCCTCATCTTCGGGGAAAACTTCATTGATATTAAGTGTGGCGACACCGCTCTTGTACTTCAGGTCAATCACATCAGAAGATGACAATTGTTTGCTATTCTTCATCCATTGAACCTGAGGTTCGGGATCGCCCTTCACTGTTACCTTTAATGTGAGAGATTCGCCATCTTTTATCTTCAGATCCTTAAGTTTGTCACCAAATGATGGGGGGATGAACTCATTCTTTGCAACTTTAAACACAATTTATTATTAATACAATTAACAAAATCATTGGTTATGTGAATTACCGGCAATTTCTTTGGTGCTTTGCCTTCTTCTGGATCCTCCCGGAGTTGATGAACCAGAAGTACTTATTGGATAAGCAGATCGTTTTGTGTCCAGATTTAGGGGTGAATAATGAGAAGAACTCGAACTCAGAGCAGAAGTCTTTACATCGGATTTGTATTTATTTGAAGAACTCATTGAACTGTAAGACGATTGATATTTCGCAGAACTTTTGGCTGAAGAGGTTTTGTATGTAGACATGTCCGCAGAGTAGTTGTGATGAGAAGAAGAATAAGAGGATGAGTCATGTCGTTTAGATGTGTAGGATGTGCTAATCTTAGTGTCTCTAAAATCTCTCAAATATGAGTCTAAGGGGGGAACAGGTGAATAAGGAGTTGGTGTTGATATACGGGTGGCTGTAGGAGATATCACCACCGGAGAAGGTGAATGATGAGGGACGGGTCGTTTGGCTGAAAAGCAACTCTATGTTAGTAATGGTCTACACAATGGCGTCACACAACAGCTAGACTTACCTTCAATAATGAGATTACAAGAAGACTCCGCTTCTCCCAAATAGTTAAACGCATTACATGTGTATTTCCCCCCGTCTTCTAACTGACAGGAAGTGATCTCTAGAGTGCAGACCCCGTCCGCATGACTTATAGTATAGTCTCGTTTATTCAGTTCTCTTCCGTCTTTAAACCATTTGATTTCAGGCCAGGGCTTAGAGTTGAGACAACACAAGAGTTTGACCCCCAGACCCACTTGAATGACACGCGGTCTCAATAGGAATGTGAAATGTGGCGCACAATCCTTAGGCTCTTCCCAAAGGGGAGGCATTAGTTCGCGACGTCTTCGCACAGGTTCATCTAATTTCATCGGAGGTAATTCTTTAGGTAATGGATGAACATTAAGGAAAATGGGTTCTTCTCGGGCGCCATAATGATTCTCAGCCCTAATGATATACTCTCCCCTATCCTCTAATTTACATCTGTTTATAACAAACGTATAGTCGTTATCGTCATATCTTTTCATGAATTTCACGCTTTGCTTCAATTCACTGTTATCTCTGAACCAACTGAGAGTGGGAGGCGCGGAGGCAATCACTCTGCAGGTGAATTTGGCCGCCTGTCCCTCATATACGAAGGTTGAGTGAGGTTTGATGACAAAACGAGGAACGGCTTCACGTCTATCGAAATAGAATTCTTGCATTTTATACTTTTCGTCCTGAAGTTTACGCAAAGAGCTATAGTTCGCGATGTGTCCGATCGGAACCAGAGCTGAGTCCCAGTTGTGATATCGCTCTCGAGTCTTGTCCCGAATATTTATATAATTTCGGTTTGGAATCGGAGTGGTTGAGAGATCAGTGCCCTTAAGCCAGTCGTGTTCGAGACACTGGTGAGCAGTCATTCGTTTGTCTTTATTTCTGGCGAGAAGTCCTTTAATGAAGTCTTTCGCCTCATTCGACACATTTTTGAACTTTTCTTCGTCGAAATCCCAGTCACAGGCCTTCACATTCTTAAGGGTTTCGATGTCGTTCTCTCCGGCAAACGGAGATAAACCACTTAAGAGGACATAAGTTAAGACACCGACGGCCCACATGTCGGTATAGAAACCTACCGGTTCCCTTTCAACTATTTCCGGTGCTGCGAACTCAGCGGTTCCGGTGGATATCTTGACCACTTCATGGGGATCGAGTTTAGTGGCCAAACCGAAGTCAATGATCTTGATCAAATTGCTGTTCTTCTTTTGACACATAATATTCTCGGGTTTGAGATCTAAGTGAATGATATTCTTTTCGTGCATATGTTTCACGCCTTCAATAATTTGTCGGACGTAGTGCTGAGCCTCTGACTCAGACATCTTATAGCCCTCATCAGTGATGCGCTCAAAAAGCTCTCCGCCAGACATGAACTCATAGATGAGTACCATTTCGTCGTCATCTTCGAAGGCGTCGTGAAGTCGGATCAGTTTCATGTGATGCAAGTGATTCATTATATCAATTTCTTTACGAATAATTGATTTCTCCAACGGATGTGAGACAGGAATGAATTTGGCAGCGAATATATGTCCCGTCTTTTTCTCACGACATCGATGAACAACCCCAAAAGCACCCGTTCCTATCTCTTCAAGTATGTCGTAATAGTCATATACAGAGGAAGTCTTTATATCTACGGGTTGTGCAGCGAGTTTGTCGTAATCGGACACGAATTGGTCATAATTAGTCACTTTTCCCTCTGGTTTTCCTCTTATTTTTCTGCCCATAGCATCCACTCCCCAACCCTTACGCTGTTTGTCTTTTTCGGAGGGTTTAGTCGTTATTTTCTGAGTGGTTTCTGAGGCTTCACTCCTTCCGAAGACGTTTTCAGCAAATACTCTGAACTCATAATCTCTATTAGGATTGAGTCCTGTTATCTGATGTAATAGGAAGCGGGTGTGTCCACAACGAACCCAACTTGACATCGAAGCCTCTTTCTTCTCAATGATGTAATTGGTTATTGTAGAGCCTCCATCCCAAAGGGGTGCCTTCCAGGACAGAGTGACAAAGTCTTCGCCAATTTGTTCAACAATTGGGAATCGGGGCGGATCTGGTCTATCACTTATCTGGACATTAATAACGGCAGAATCGACACCCAATTCATTGTCGGCCACTATAGTATACGGACCCGAATCTAATTTAGAAACATCTCTGATGACAAGGATTGCGTGTCTGTCCTTCACAATGATGTCGAAGTGGTCTCCCTTTTCGATCTCTTCTCCGTCTTTAGACCATTTGATTTTAGGCTTCGGATTACCAGTGAATGGGATTTTAATGGATACGTTTTCTCCCCTTTCAAAACAGGCCATATCTCTGAAACGTGGTGGAACATTAATCTTGGGTGCGGTCTTAATAACCAGCTCAGCACGTGATGATCGGGCGCCACCTTTGTTGATAGCACGACAGGCATATTCATCGGCGTCCTCTCCATATACATCAGAAATTGTAAGGGTATATGTATCACCATCTTTAAGCATGGTATATTTTCCACCATCATATATCTCTCGCGCCCCCTTATACCAGGAGATATTAGGTTTGGGAACTCCAATCACAGTACAGGTGAACTGTGCGCTCTTGTTCTCCACTGCCATCACTTTTTTGAGCGGTACAGTAAATTCAGGCGGAGTCGCGGCTTCAGGATCTTTGATTTTAACTGATCCTGAGTTAGATGAGGGAGGACTAAGTCCGGCCTCATTCTGTGCAAATACCCTGAATTCGTATTGTCTGTCTTCAATCAGATTTGAAATATTCATTTGTGTGGAGTGACAGAGGGCTACGTTAACTCTTTGCCAGGTAAGAGCACCCACCTCTCTTTTCTCAATAACATAACCCTGTATTCTGGAGCCACCATCAGATTGAGGTTTGTCCCAGTGGAGATTGACAAAATCTCCTCCCACTTCAGTGACATTGGGTATACCGGGTGCTGAGGGACGATCGAATGGAAGCTTAGCAATAACTGGATTCTCACCCGTCAGAGGTTCACTCTGTCCGTTCTCATTCACAGCCATTACTCTAAAAAGGTATTCACCCCCTTCTGTGAGTCCCTGAGCATTAAATATGGTTTCTTTGCAGAAAGAGGTTGCGGTAACCCATTGGGTATGACTCGTCTCTTTGCGCTCTACAATATAATGGGTAACTTTACAGCCCCCGTCATATTTCGGTGGTTTCCAAGTGATTATCACTGAATTCTTGGAAATTTCCGGTACTTCAAGAGGACCGGTTGGTTTGCCAGGCAGTCCAGTGACGAATAGAGCAAATGTTGCGTCTGCCTGACCTGACTCGTTCTTCACAATCACCTTATACTTGGCCTCATCAGACTTAATCACATCTCTGATGAATATAATGACGTATTCATCAAAAACAGTGTACTTTAAGTGATCCGATTCTTTAACTTCGAGACCATCTTTAAAAAGCATGACATCGAAAGGTGAAGAACCCGTGAAATAAATTTTGATCTTTCCGTTGTCTTTCTCAGGGAAGTAAACTTCATTCGGACAGCGGATTATTTGTGGCGGCGCTGCTATTCTCAAAGAAGCGCTTGTTTTGTCTGATCCCATAGCATTGCGGGCTTCACAGGTATAATCGGCTTCGTCTGTATCCCAAACTTCATTAAAAATAAGTTTGAAAACTCCGTCATCAGATTCAACCGCTTTGATTCGACCCCCGGCCACAACTTCGCGTCCGTTCTTAAACCAACGGGCGTTAGGAATAGGTTTTCCAACGGCTTCGCACTCGAGAGTGATTTGAGATTTAAGGTTTGTATTCTTATTATACAGTTTGCGAACAAATTCTGGTTTAACTCCGCCCGCAATCTCTTGACATTTGACGGGTTGTCCAATTTCACATGGCTCACTCTTACCCGCATTGTTCACTGCACTCACTCGGAATTCATATTCACTGTTTTCACTCAAATTTAGGACAGTATACGTACAGTCAAGACATCCGTAATCATTAACTTTTATCCAATAAGTGCTGTTATAGTCCTTTCGTTCGACGACATAACCAGTGATTTTGGATCCGCCATCATTTCGAGGCGGTTCCCACTTAAGGTCAACATATGTTTTACCAACTTTAGTGACGTGAAGATTCTGTGGTGGAGAGGGAACAGCAAATTTGCTCTTCAGGTTGAGGGTAGCGGAGGGAGGACTGGGTTTACTCCAACCGGCGGCGTTCTTGGCTTTCACTCTGAACTCATACTCCTTGTTATCGATGAGTCCATTCACTGTAAACGTAGTATTTTTGATGGTATACTCGTTGCCAATAAGCCATCGGCTGTCAGTCGACTCCTTATATTCAATACAATATCCTTGTATTTTGGAACCGCCATCACTAATAGGGCGCTCCCAACTAAGACTGGCTGTGTTTTTGCTGAAATCAATAATTTGAGGCTTTCCTGGCGCATCTGGAACATTGAAGGGGAATTTGGCAGTGATTGGCTTTTCCGTCTCGAGAGCCTTTCCGACCCCGTATTGGTTTTCAGCACTAACTCTGAAATGATAGACATGATTGGGTTCGAGTCCTATCACATCGTAATGACAACCCCTGACAAATGAACTCAATTTAGTCCATATTTTGGTGGTCTGGTCCTGTTTCTCAACAATATAGTTAGTTATAGGACTTCCCCCGTCATCGAGAGGTGCTTTCCATGAGAGCGAACACATTTCTGTGGTCACATCACTCACTTCAAGCGGTCCCTGTGGGGCTTCGGGGACGTCAACTACCAGTACTCTACAATAGGCAGAGTCAGAGCCCTCGGGGTTCGTAAGTTTAAGTCCATATTTTCCTGAGTCCTCGCGTTTAGCTTTTTTGTTAAGCAAAACCGTGAAACTGGCGTTTACTTCAGATGTAATCCTATCGTCAGGAATAACTGTCTTTCCATTGATATTCCACTCTGCATTTGGTGCAGGCGTTCCACTAAATGGCACTTTCAGTGAGAACTGCTCGCCGGCCATAACAACAATGTCCTTCAAGTGGAAATCGGCATCGATTTTAGGGGCCGATGGAGGCATTCGTGCGATTATACCATCGGAAGCGTAACTAAAGGCTCCCTGACCCGCAGCATTGAGGGCAGCCACACGGAATTCATATTCACCATTCTTTTGCAGACCATTCACTTGGAAAGTAGTGTTTGGTATGGTCGCAGCGGTGGCGCGATTCCAGTCCTTATCGCCAACCTTTCGTTTTTCGAGAACATATCCAGTGATGGCAGAACCGCCATCAGAGCGAGGCTTAGTCCAGTTCAATGTAATTGAATCCTCACTTGTATCAATAGCCCTGGGCACACCAGGAGCATCAGGTGTATTGAATGGGTGTTTGGCCAGAATGGCTTCATCAGTCTCTCCGGGTTCACTCGTTCCGTATTGGTTCTCAGCATAAACTCTAAAATCGTATTTCTTTCCAACCGTCAGATTACGGACTCTAAGAGCTGTTCCGTTGACGAAACTACTGATGCGAACCCATGCGTTGGTACCGACCTCTTTCTTCTCAACCGAATAGTTTGTGATCTCTGCTCCGCCATCATCTTTGGGTGGGGACCACTTGAGTGTGAGTGAGTCGCCCTCAACATCCTCTCCTCTTACATTCTGTGGAGGAGAGGGTCTGTCTAACACTTTGACATTACAGGAGACGGTGTCGAAACCACAGGGGTTTTTCAGTAATAGACTATATTTTCCGGTGTATTCGCGTTTGGCTTTAGTGCACACGAGTTGTGTGTAGTCGTCACTTGTCTTCTGCATAAACCTGATGTCATTGGCATCGATATCGTTATTATTGACCGACCAGTTGGCTGTCGGTTTGGGGAAAGCAGTGAAGGGAACATTAATCGAAAAGTCCTGTCCGGCTTTGATTGTTATATCCCGGACGGCGCCGACATCTATCTTTGGTTTGTTTGGTTGGTCCTCAACTTTAACCATAGGACACGGCCTGCTCGGGGGACTCTCCCCGATGTCGTTCACTGCAATTATTCTGAATTCATACTCATTTCCTTCGATTAGATTTGGAACGGTATAAGTGGAGTCAGGAGTGGGAGCACTGTTTACTATCTCCCAATCCTTTCCATCTTTGGGTTTCTTTTCAACCAAATATCCATTAATTTTAGAGCCGCCGTCGTTAATGGGTTTCTTCCACGTAAGGGTGACTCCAGTTTTGGTAATCTTTTCAACTCTGGGCATATCGGGAGCGTCCGGAGCGTACTTACGCTCTTTGGCTGTCATAGTGGCCGATGGTTTACTCGGCTTACCTTTTCCTCCTTCATTGACAGCAATTACTCTGAATTCATAGGACTTGCCTTCAGTCAGATTAGGAATTGTAAATTCAGTATTAAGGGTCGGCATTGAGTTAATGGACTGCCAATCAGGAAAGCCTTTCTCTCGCTTCTCAACCAAATATCCCTGAATGGGTCGGCCACCATCTGAAATGGGAGGTTTCCATTTGATGGCAGCAAAAGTAGGTCCATAGTCTTCAACTTGAGGCTGTCCCGGAGCATCGGGAGTGTCAAATGAATTTTTAGCTGTGACTGGTCTTCCCTCCAGAGGTTCGCTCATTCCATACATGTTTTCGGCCACAACTCGGAATTTGTATTGTTTTCCTTCTTCAAGGTTTTTGGCAGTATGTGTGGTTCCGGTGCTATAACCTGCGGGAACCCATTTCTCTGACCCTATTTCACACTTTTCAATAGTATATCCAAGGATTTCAGCGCCGCCGTCGTCGTCAGGTTTCTTCCAACTGAGTGTTATGGCAGATGCGGTCACTTCTAAATATTCAAGCGGTCCTTTGGGAGCCGAAGGGTTACCATAGACTAAAACTTGAATGTCTGCGGAATCCTCTCCATAAGGATTAGTGGCTTTAATGGTATACTTTCCCGAATCGTTTCGTTGCGAAACAGGTATTCGAAAAGAAATCATTTCGTCTTTATTTTCGGTTTCGATTCTATTTGAAGGCTTAATAAGATTGCCCTCCAAAAGCCACGTCACCTCTGGTTGTGGTGATCCTGACAAAGGAATATTAATGACGAGAGGCTCACCCTCGTGAACTCTTATAATGCGTCCGTAGAGTCCGTCCAAATTTATTTTTGGTTTCTCTTTCAGAGGTTTAGCAGCGATTGACTTCGAGGGAGCACTCGGCTCACTCACACCCGCAGCGTTTCGGGCCACCACACGATACTCATACACGTGTCCGTCAACCACATTGTCGTCATTATATTCGAGTCCCCGAACCGGTTCTCTATTAACTTTAATCCATCGGTTTTTCTTAGTGTCTCTCCTTTCGACATCATATCCGGTAATAGGAGAGCCGCCATCGCTTCTGGGTGCTGCCCATTTGATTTTAATGAAATCTCTATCCGCGTCCACTACCTCTGGCTGTCCAGGTTTTTGTGGCACACCATAGGGTGCCTTTGCTTTAACTGCTTTATCAGTCTTTAAGGGTTCACTCACTCCCTGTGCATTCTCAGCCATAACTCGGAATTCGTATTCATGTCCTTCAATAAGCTTAGGAACAGTGCATTCCGTAGATTTGGGCGAAACATTGAGAACAGCGGGAACCCACTGTCCACCTGTAGTTTTATCTCTCTTTTCAATGACATAACCAGTGATATCACTGCCGCCATTGTCTTTGGGTGGTCGCCATGAGAGGTCTACTCTATCCTTATCAACTGAATCAATATTGAGAGGACCTTCTGGTGCTGCGGGTTTGTCGAGGATAATAAGAGTCATCGTTCCCTCATCAGTGCCGTTCACATTCTCCAATTTGAGAGTATAGGTTCCGCTATCAGATCTCTTGGCGTCCACTATATTGATGATCGTGTGGTCATCGAAG
The DNA here is from genome assembly GCA_034694965.1 of Ceratozetes gracilis. NCBI lineage: Eukaryota > Metazoa > Arthropoda > Arachnida > Sarcoptiformes > Ceratozetidae > Ceratozetes > Ceratozetes gracilis. The sequence goes on from JAQIWF010000087.1 coordinate 9,879, forward strand.
TTAGAGACCGTCGCTCTCAGGTCTGACTTTAATTCTTTTCCATTCAAAGTCCACTTGACTTCAGGAACCGGAGCGCCGATGAATTCAATGTCAACATTAAGTTTCTGACCGATTTTGATCTTCACTTCTTTCATTGGCGTCAATATCTTTGGCGCCAAATTTCTGGCCCGACATGTCACCAGATCTGATGGTTCGCTTGGCTCAGACTCTCCCGCTTTGTTAGCTGCTATTATTCGGAATTCATAGTCCTGTCCTTCTTTTAGATCGGGAACAGTTGCCTTTGTTTTATTGCCAGGTATTGTAATAGCTTTAGTCCAAAAGGGTGATCCCTTTTCTTTCTTTTGTATGATGTATTGACTAATGGGTGAACCTCCATCATCCTTGGGTGGAGTCCATTCGAGGTCAACGTGATCTTTGTCCCAATCGACAACTTTTGGTTTTCCGGGACTTTCCGATACATCGAAAGGATTTTTGGCGACAATCGCTTCACTGGCTTCGAGTGGTTCCGAATCTCCCATTTCATTGACAGCCATTACACGGAACTGATATGACTTTTTATGTTGAAGTTTAGTTACATTGAAATTAGTGTTGGGTGACTGTCCGCACTCAATCCATGAGCCCCGAGCGATATCCATCTTTTCAATAATATAATGTTTAATAGGAACGCCTCCATCGTCTTTAGGGGCTTTCCAACTTAGATTACATGACTCATTCGTTATGTCTTTTATGGTAAGTGGTCCCTCAGGAGGTGATGGTTTGTCCAACACAGTTACCTTTGCTGAGGCCGACACTTCTCCATATGGGTTACGCAGTGTTAGAGTGAAGGTTCCAGAATCTGATCGAACAGATGTGGGGATGTCTAGTATAGTCTGAGTGGCGGTCGCGCTCACATCAACTCTCTTGTCATTATCCACAGGCTTTCCATTTATAGTCCAGGTAGCAGTTGGTGTCGGTTCTCCTTTGATTGGAATTGTGAAGTTAATGGGATATCCGGCGCGTACTTTCAAGTCCTTTAGTGCAGAAGTGTCGAGACTGGGCGCAAGTTTTCTTGGTTTACAGGTAACACTATCACATGGTTCGCTCGGCTGTGAGGGTCCCGCTTTGTTAAGTGCAACCACTCGGAACTCATATTCTTCTCCCTCTTTTAGATTGGGGACAGTTGCATTTGTGTTCTTTCCATCAACTTTAAGGGCTTCTTCCCAGAAGGGACTCGATTTGGGTTTTTTCTCAATAATATAGGCAGTGATAGGAGTACCACCGTCATTTTTGGGGGCTTTCCATTGAAGATCGACGTGATCCTTATCCCAGTCCACAACTTCTGGTTTTCCGGGAGAAGACGATATATCGTAAGGATTTTTAGCTTCGATGGTTTCCGTCCCAACCAATGGCTCTGAATCTCCCTCAGAGTTAATGGCCTTAACTCTGAACTTGTACAAACTTCCAGGTTCAAGCCCAGTCACTGTAAAATCTGTATCGTCTTTTCCAGCCTTACCGCATGGCATCCATTTTCCGGTCAATGGATCCAACTTTTCAACAGCATATCCCTGAATGGGTCGACCCCCGTCATCTTCAGGTTTCTTCCAATGAAGTTCACATCCCTTTGCATTAATGTTATCCACTTTGAGAGGGCCTTTAGGTTTAGAAGGAGCAGTTAAGACGTTAATTTCAACCTCTGCCTCATCCCTTCCCACTTGATTGACAGCAATTATTTTGTATTTTCCGGTATGTTTTCGTTGGGTGTCATTAATAGCGAACTTTGTGTTGTAGTCAACGTTTACCACTTCATAAATACCATCAGTTTTGATCTCATTATCCATCAATAGCCAAGTGATAACAGGAGGGGGTTCTCCCCTCACATTGACATCCAGTTTCACTGGTTTTCCTTTCCTGACAGTAATGGTGTCGAGATTTGTTCGATCAATAAGTGGTTTAAGTAATTTGAACTTGACAGTATGCAAATCAGTTGCATCACTTGGCTCACTGGGACCGGCTTTGTTAACGGCCACTATTCTGAATTGAACTTGGGCCCTTTCCTTTAGATCTGTAACTTTAGCAGCAGTGGTATCGCCGGGAACTTCTCCAGCCTTTTCCCAATCGATTGCATTTTTGTCTTTTTTCTCGATAATATACTTTTCAATGGGAGCGCCGCCATCGCTCGCCGGTGGCTCCCATTTTAGATCAACACTAGTATTGTCGTAATCCACGATATCAGGAGTACCTGGTTTTGTGGGCTCATCGTATGGGTTCTTCGCAATAGTTGCTTGTTGAGTTGTCAAGGGTTCAGAATTACCCTCACTGTTTATAGCTGTCACACGGAATAAGTATTCCTTTCCAGGTGTGAGTCCCGTGACATCGATCTCAGGGATATCTGATTTTCCAACACGAATCCAACGGCCCTTCTCTTTATCAAACTTTTCGACGTCATATTCCTTGATAGGACAGCCTCCGTCATCAGACGGTTTCTTCCATTTGAGTTTACAGCCCTCACTGGTAACGTCACTTACTTGGAGTGGTCCCTCAGGTTTAGAGGGTACACCTAATATGGTTACATCGACCTCAACAGAATCCGTTCCATTCCTGTTGGTGGCAGTGATGGTGTATTTCCCGGACTGTTGTCGAGTAGCCTTAGAAATGGCCAAATCTGAGTGATAGTCGATGTTATCGATTTTGATGTGTTCGTTATCCGACAGTTTTGTATTGGCGTCAGTGAAAGTCCAAACTATGGTCGGCGGGGGTTCACCGCTAACATCGACCTCGAATTTATGAGAGCGCCCGGCTTTTAGTGTCAGGTCTTTTAGATTCTTACGGTCTATATGTGGTTTGAGATTTTTATGTCTCACAACATGAGAGTCAGTGGCATCACTCGGCTCTCCCGGTCCTCCCTGATTGACAGCTCTTACTCGGAACTGGACGGAAGCGTTTGGTTCTAAACCAGTCACCTTAGCCTCACATTTAGCGTCAGGTGTTTTCAGTACTTCCTTCCATTCGGAGCTCTGTTTGTCTTTCATTTCAACGATATAACTCTCAACAGGTCTTCCGCCATCTTTTTCAGGTGGAGTCCATTTAAGATCAACATGGTCAATGTCAAAGTCAGCAATTTCTGGTTTTCCTGGTTTTCCCGGTTCGTCAAATGGATTCTGTGCCACAATAGGAAGATCTGATTCAAGAGGTTCCGATTCTCCCTCTTTATTGACTGCTTTGACTCTAAATTTATATTTCTTTCCTTTGGTGAGTCCCTCACATTTAAAGCTGGTGTCATTAGGACCGGCCTCACCCGCTGGGACCCAGCGTCCAGTTTCAACATCCATTTTCTCGACTTGGTATCCTTTGAGTGGACAGCCACCCAAGTCTTTGGGTGGTTTCCAATTCAATTTGGCTGAATCGGCAAGAATTTCATCGACAACCAGAGGGCCGACTGGAGGGGAGGGCTTATCAAATGGATTCTTAGCTATAATTGACTCCAATGTAGTCAAAGGTTCGGACTCTCCCTCGTCGTTGATTGCAACGACACGGAATAAATATTCTTTTCCAGGAACAAGTCTGCCCACATCCAACTGAGGTCTTTCCGTTGTGCCGCACCGAACCCAACGACCCTTCTCTTTGTCATACTTCTCGACTTCATATTGTTTGATAGGAGAGCCCCCGTCGTCTTTGGGTGGTTTCCAACTCAAATGACACGTTTCAGCAGTTATGTCACTTATGGCTAATGGTCCTTCTGGTGGTGAAGGTTTGTCCAATACAGTGACCTGTGCAGAGGCAGACACTTCTCCGAATTCATTCTTTAGAGTGAGAGTAAAGGTACCAGAATCTGATCGAATTGATTCGGGTATTGTGAGAATAGTCTCCGTTGGAGTCGTATTTACTTGAATTCTATTGTCACTCACAACAGGCTTTCCATTTATAGCCCAGGAGGCAGTTGGTGGCGGTTCTCCTTTAATAGGAATGGTATAACTAATAGGTCTTCCGGCGCGCACTTTCAGATTTTTGAGTTCGGAGGCATCGAGAGTTGGCGCCAGTCTTCTGGGTTTGCATACAATTAGTTCAGAGGGTGCACTCGGCTCAGAGAGACCGCCCTTATTGACTGCAACAATACGGAACTCGTACTCTTCATTCTCTACTAAGTCAGGAACCGTTGCATTCGTGTTATTTCCATCCACTTTAACCGCTTCCTCCCAAAAGGGGTTCTTTTTTGATTTCTTTTGAATAATATACCCTGTAATGGGAGTACCACCATCATTTTTAGGTGGCTCCCACTTAAGATCAACATGGTCCTTATCCCAGTCTACAATATCAGGTTTTCCAGGGGCCAATGAAGCCTCGTATGGGTTTCTGGCCATAATTGGTTCAGTTGTCACCAATGGTTCTGATTCTCCCTCAGAGTTAATAGCTTTAACTCTGAACTGGTACAAATTTCCAGCTTCAAGTCCAGTAACTGTGAAATCTGTTTCATCCTTTCCAACTTTACCGACCGGAACCCACTTTCCAGTTAATGGATCCAGTTTTTCAATAGCGTACCCTTGTATTGGTTTACCCCCGTCATCTTCGGGCTTTTGCCAGTGAAGTTGACATCCTTTTGCATTAACATTATCCACTTTGAGAGGTCCTTTGGGTCTGGACGGCGCACATAAGATGCAAATTTCAACCTCTGCCTCATCCCTTCCCACTTCGTTGACGGCTATTATTTTGTATTTTCCGGTATGTTTTCGTTGTGAGTCATTAATAGTGAACTTTGTGTTATAGTCTTTGTTCACCACTTCATAACTGCCATCAGTTTTAATGGGAACGTTCATCAATTCCCAAGTGATAACAGGAGGCGGTTCTCCCCTAACATTGACATCGAGTTTCACTTGTTTTCCTTTCTTCACTGTAATCATATCGAGATTTGTTCTGTCGATATGTGGTTTAAGTCTTCTAAATTTGACCACGTGCATTTTTGTAACATCGCTGGGTTCACTGGGGCCGGCTTTGTTGACGGCTACTACTCTGAACTGGACTTCTGATCTCTCCTTTAGATCTGTCACCTTAGCTGTGTTGCTATCGCCGGGAACTTCCGCAGCCTTTTCCCAATCGACTTGATTTTTACCTTTTTTCTCAATAATATACTTTTCAATGGCAGCGCCGCCATCGCTCGCCGGTGGCTCCCATTTAAGATCAACACTAGTATTGTCGTAATCCACGATATCAGGAGTACCTGGTTTTGTGGGCTCATCGTAAGGATTCTTGGCAATGGTTGCCTTTTGTGTTGTCAAGGGTTCAGAACTACCCTCACTGTTAATAGCTGTCACACGGAATAAATATTCCTTTCCAGGTGTGAGTCCCGTGACATCGATCTCAGGCTTATCTGTTTTTCCAACACGAATCCAACGGCCCTTTTCTTTGTCGAATTTTTCGACTTCATATTCCTTGATAGGACAGCCTCCGTCATCAGTCGGTTTCTTCCATTTGAGTTTACAGCCCTCACCGGTAACATCAGTCACTTCGAGTGGTCCCTCAGGTTTACCCGGTGCGGCCAAAACAGTTAATTCAACCTCAACAGAATCTGTACCATTCCTATTGGTGGCAGTAATGGTGTATTTCCCGGATTGCTGTCGGGTTGGTTTAGAAATGGTAAGATCTGAGTGATAGTCCTTGTTATCAATTTTGATGTGTTCGTTATCCGACAGTTTAGTACTGTTGAAAGTCCAAACTACGGTCGGCGGGGGTTCACCACTAACGTCAACCTCGAATTTATGTGTCCGCCCGGCCTTTACTATTATATCCGTCAGATTTTTGCGATCTATATGTGGTTTGAGATTTTTGAGTCTCACAATATGTGGTTCTGAGGCTTCACTCGGTTCTCCCGGTCCTCCCATATTAACTGCTCTAACTCTGAATTGGACGCAAGACTTTGGTTCTAAACCTGTAACAGTGGCCTCACATTTGGCGTCAGGTGTTTTCACCACTTCTTTCCATTCATTACTATTTTTATCTTTCATTTCAACGACATAACTCTCGACTGGCTTTCCTCCATCATCGAGAGGTGGAGTCCATTTAAGGTCAACATGGTCAATGTCGAAGTCAGCCACTGTTGGTTTTCCTGGCTTTGAGGGATCATTAAATGGATTCTGTGCCACAATAGGCAGAAGGGATTCAAGAGGTTCCGATTCTCCCTCTTTATTGACAGCTTTGACTCTAAATTTATATTTCTTTCCTTTGGTGAGTCCCTCACATTTAAAGCTGGTGTCATTAGGACCGGCCTCACCCGCTGGCATCCAGCGTCCGGTTTCAACATCCATTTTCTCAACTTGATATCCTTTGAGAGGACAACCACCTAATTCTTTGGGTGGTTTCCAATTTAATTTGGCTGAATTGGCAAATATTTCGTCGATAACAAGAGGACCCTCAGGAGGAGAGGGCTTATCGAACGGGTTTTTAGCTATTATTGACTCCAATGTTGTCAATGGTTCGGACTCTCCCTCGTCATTGATTGCAGTGACGCGGAATAAATATTCTTTTCCTGGTACTAACCCACTCACGTCTATTTCATTTTTATCAGTTTTGCCGCACCGAACCCAACGACCCTTTTCTTTGTCAAACTTCTCGACTTCATATTGTTTGATAGGACAGCCCCCATCGTCTTTGGGTTTCTTCCATTTGAGTGTACAGCCTTCTTTATGAATATCCGTAACTTCAAGAGGACCTTCTGGTCTTGAAGGTGCTCCCAATACAGTCAGCTCTACTTCAACGGAATCCATTCCATTCCTGTTGGTAGCAGTGATGGTGTATTTGCCTGACTGTTGTCGGGTAGCCTTAGATACTGTGATGTCTGAGTGGTAGTCCTTGTTTTCAATTTTGATGTATTCGTTATCAGAAAGTTTAGTTTTGGCGTCACTGAAAGTCCATACAATAGTGGGCGGGGGTTCTCCTCTTACATCGACTTCGAATTTGTGGGAACGACCGCTTTTTATGATAATATTCTTAAGATTTGTTCTATCGATATATGGTTTGAGATTTCTGTGCTTAACAGTGTGAGAGTCAGTCTCATCACTGGGTTCTCCAGGTCCGGCTTCATTAACTGCACGTACACGAAATTGCACTGATGCATTTTCCTTTAAGCCGGTAACTGTGGCCTCAGGATTGGGGCCATCACTTTTTGCCACTTCTTTCCAGTCATTACTGAATTTGTCTTTCATCTCAACGATATACTTCTCAATAGGTCTTCCGCCGTCTTTTTCGGGTGGAGTCCACTTGAGTTGCACTTTAGTGTTGTCGTAGTCAACAATTTCTGGTTTTCCTGGTTTTGATGGCTCTTCAAATGGATTCTTGGCTACAATTGGCTGATCGGTTTCAAGTGGTTCAGACTCTCCCTCTTTATTGATGGCTTTGACTCTAAATTTATATTTCTTTCCTTTAGTCAAACCCTCGCACTTGAAACTTGTGGCGTGAGGACCAACTTCTCCAATAGGAACCCACCGACCGCTGTCGACATCCATCTTCTCGAGTTGATATCCTTTTAGTTCAGAACCGCCCAAATCTTTGGGTGGTTTCCATTTCAATTTGGCTGATTCTGCAAAGATTTCCTCCACAACAAGAGGACCTTCAGGTGGAGTTGGCTTATCGAGTACAACCACATCGGCTGATGCATTGACAGTTCCCGAACTGTTAGTCAAAGTAAGTCTGAATTTTCCGGAATCGCCTCTCACTGCCTGTCTTATAATCAAAAGAGTAGATTTCGGTGTGTTTTCAATTGTAATACGACTCGAGGTTTTGATTTCATTGGAATTGATATCCCAGACCACGTCAGGTGCGGGTTCACCACCAAAATGAATGTCATACTTAATAATTGCGCCCTTCTTTACAACAATATTCTTGAGATCGTCACCAATGATGAAAGGTTTGACAAATCTAGCTTTCACCAATATGTTCTTTGTTGCATCACTTGGCTCTCCCAGTCCTGCCTTATTCACAGCTCTAACCCTAAACTGGTAATTCATGTTTTCTTTAACAGCGGTCACCTTTCCTTTGAGTTGATCGGGGGGAACTTCAAGTACTGACACCCAATCGGGACTGAATTTATCCTTAGATTCAATGATATATTTTTCAATGGGTGCGCCGCCATCTTTATCCGGGGCTTTCCATTTGAGATCGACGTGATCTTTATCATAATCAACGATTTCCAAATCTTTGGGTTTGGAGGGTTCGTCGTACGGGTCTTTCGCCAAATATGATTTCGGTGCTGTCAATGGCTCCGAAGAACCCTTTTTGTTGACGGCTCTGACGCGGAATTTGTATTCTTTCTTATGAACCAAATCTGTGACATCTATTTTGCACTCTTCAGTGATCCCCACTTCAGTCCAACCGCCTCTCACTGATAAGTCCTGACGTTCAACAACATAGTGTTGAAGTGGTAGACCTCCTGTATCTTTAGGTGGTTTCCAGGCCAATTTACAACGGTCACGGAATAGGTCTGTCACTTCAAGAGGACCCTCAGGAGGAGATGGGACATCCACAAATTTGATTCTGAGCGGTGTCTTAGCCTCTCCTTGTGAATTGGCAACACTGAAATCATAATTACCAGAGCTCTCTCGTGTGGGCTTTTTGAATGTGACAATAATTTTATCCTCTTTGATCACAATCTCCACATCTTTTGTACTGACAGGCACTCCGTTGAGACAAAGTTTGGGCACTAACTCCGAAGTTCGAGATCCCGATACTATTGAGAGAGACTATGAAGTATCAAATAGGAAATGGTTTCAGTATTACCTTTATATGGAATTTCTATTGTGAAGGGTTTGTTAGCGTCGCCCTGGAAGTCAGTTTTGTCGAGACGCAGCTCTGGCTTCTTCTCTGCCTCTTTCACATCCACTTTACAGCTGCACTTCATACCTTTATCGGTGACGACACTATACTCTGCGATGTCATCCATCGTTGCATTTTTGATGATAAGCTGTTGCTTTCCGTCGTCGTTGTATTTGATTTGAATTCTGTCAAAACATTCATCACTACTATCACTACTGCACTACTAATTAATAACTGTTTGGGTTAACCGCGTGTTAATACTAAATACCTATCAGTCGGCCTCAGCTCCTCTCCATTTTTGAACCATCTGAGGGGTGCCTTCCTCTCCAGCATTTCCACTTCAAGAACGATGTCCTCCCTTTCCAATACGGTTTTATCGGTTAACTTCTTTCGGAATTTATTGGACGCTAAACACAAATGCATTCAAATAATTAAATTGAAGATAACATTATAGTGGTTATCTTGGCAAAAGTTGCAAATTAACATACGTTCAACTATTGTCTCGCATTCTGTTTTGTCAGCATTGGTAGTACAGGTGAATATCCCCTCATCAGTCACTTTAGCCTTTTTAATAATCACTTTGCGTTTTCTTCCGTCAGAAATAATTTCAAGCTTTTTAGGGATAGCCTTGAGATCGACGCCGTCTTTTTGCCATTGGACCTGTGCGTACATGTCATCCACTTCGCACTCGAGAGTTATTGTCTCGTTTTCAGTGGTTCTTATACTCTTCAAAGGTTTGACGAAAACATACTGTTTGTTAGTACAGACGAGTTCTGTCTTTGTCTGCTCCTCAGGACTTATACGACATGAGTATTGGTCCGAATCATTAACAGTACAGTTTTGAATTCGAAGGATCTTTTTGCCTAATGTATCTTGTTCTATTTGGTATTTGTCACTTGCCTCAATTCTGTTATCACCCTTATACCATTTGACAACAGCCTTATAGTGATTGGTTGTGCACTCGAGCACAACTTCACGACCAGTGTACTGATCATATTTCTTTTGTAATGGTCTAATAAATTTGTAGACGGGGTCGGGTTTGTCCACTTCGAGCATTGCTGAACAGGAGGTCTCAAGACATTGGCATTTGTATTGACTCGCATCATCTACTCGAGGTTCGCGAATCTCAAGAACATGTAGATCTCCTGTACTGCTCATATTGTACTTCTTTCCCATAAAGAGTTCAGTCCTTCCTTTAAACCATTTGGCTTTTATGCCAGACTTGGAATAGACTGCTTCGAAGCGAACCATTTTGTCCTTTCCTTCCTTCACGTGTTGGTCTTGAAGTGGTTTTATGAAGATATCCGGTTTCTAAAAGCAACAATTTTTACCACTCTTTCCATTTCAAACAATTCATGCATCAAATATTAAGATCAAGTAGAGATGCCGAAGGTCAAACACCAGTGAAGGGGGAATCAGCCATAGATTGCCATAGTTATAGGATTCCCAAAATCATCGATTTAGACCACTGAATCAACTCTGGGTTAATTTATGGCTACCCCCTCTCCCCTTCGGCATCCCTGATAGTGTCATTGTATTCATGCAATTGTCGGGAAATATATATCAATTCAAAAGTCATTCTTTGCTTCTGAAGAATGGATTGAAGCCCAAGCAGAACATGCAAACAATCTAGAATATTAGCTAGTTCAGTTTAGTTTATAACATATGTACACAAATGGCTTTATTATAAAATATTGAAACATTTTTGTCACAGAATTGTCTTCATTCATATGAATTGATAACTGAAAGAAAGTTTGTTAATATTGTGTAATAAAAGTAAGCAAAACAAACACAGAGAGAGACAGTGAATGAACAAAAGAATAGCCAATTCGACGACTTGTGGGACATATTTGGCGGAAGTCATCACTTTTAAGCGGCCATACATTCGTTCAATAAATTTGATTTAATCCGTAAAGCAATTGATATGAAAACAACATAAACACAACGGAATCGGTTATCAAACCTCTCGATGTTTCTTAACTGCTTGTAATGTCGGCCAATCAGGTATTAATTCTGCAAGAGATGGTTTCCTTGAATTCAGAGGACTGGGGGCTCGAAGTTGTTCCTTTCGTTTTTAAGTGTTAAACACACGATGTTTGAGCCCAGAGTTAACACAAATAAAATGTTTGTGAACAGAAAGAAATGGCCAGAAATGACAATTAGTAGCGATTCTAAAATATATTATACAAATAGTGGACAACTATAGGGTATGACTCGGATATACTACAAACTTTAGTATCCTATATTAGGGTAGATACTAAAGACTTGATGGATGGGTTAACTAAGGAATTTCTCACTAATTTCAACTATTTTGAAACTATTTTTCACTAATTAATTGCAAGCAATGGTTTAGGTCTCAGTTTTAATGGTTTGCATTTCATTAGTAATTGGTTTGCAAAGCATTTTGAATATAAAATTTAAACAAACCCTTGAAAATAGAGACGAAATGCCGAGAATTTAATTGTGATTTCTATCCAAATATGTGATGAGAATATAGATAAGAGAGAGATATTCCGAATGACATTTCAATGTTTTTGAGAAAATCAAACCAAAATTGTTTAACATTTAAACACATAACACATAAACACAAATATTAATCATTAATTGTAATCAAGTAAACAGAAATCAATTAGTAATCAGTAATTAAATCATTTCAAACATATTTCAAAATTAAAAATATTTATAGATTTAATGCATTTCTAAATATAATTTCAGGCAAATAGCGATTAAAAGTTCATTTGTTTTTGTTTTGTTTGAATCCATTCTTTGAACACAGAATCAAAACTTAGAAAACAATATTCCATTAATTGATTGCCTCATATAATACCGAATAATTTAAGGCCGGAATGAAAATGAGTGAAAATTTAAGGCAAACCTTTGTCTCTTTGAGAGAAGCCCTCCTTTCGTCTTCAGTGGCCTTAAGATTACCCCAATCGGGATCTTCATTATCTTTCTTCCATTTGGCATATTGTTTAGCCTTGAGCATTGCTCTAAAGTCCATTCCACTATCATCTGAGCAGAAATAAATGAATTGATGTCCACATATAGGTGAGACTTACCGCTGACGAAGACTTTGATATTACAGCTGTCCTCTCCAAATTCATTATAGGCGAGGATCTTATATTTGCCCTCATCGGCCGGTTTCGCTTTTTTGATGCAGAAGTATATGGTGTTGGTCTCGCCATCGGTCACAATTTTATACCTCCCCCCCTCAAATATCTCATTACCCTCTTTGAAAAACTTAAACTGTGCACAGGGGTTGCTCTCAACTGTTGCCTGAATAGTGGCAGTCTTACCGTCAACTGCACTGACACTTTCTACAAACTCTTTGACTTCAGGGGGTCCCTCATCACCCGAAGACCGAAGGGCAGAGGAGGGCTTATCTGAAATATCTACCTCAGCTGCTGAGGCACGCCTAACATCAATACTACCCTTCCTAAGCATAGTGGATCCGCGCCTGATTTCCAACATCTCTCCCGGCCTCAGCTTTTTAGTCTGTCCGGTATCGTCAACCGCCAAACCCTTTTCATCTGCAACAATAAGTATGGAACCGCGTCGTGAGCCCCGCGGACTAAGCATAGGAGGGGGAGTGTCTATAACCGAATCGCGTCTATCGCTATCTATTGAATCTTTTCTGTCTAATTCTGGCGTCGGTTCTCTCACTACAGGGATTTGAACGCGATTTTCAGAAATCGAACCTTTTTTCGCGGTGGGCACGGGTTCGGGCTCTGCTATAGTTGGGACTACACTCTCCTTTTTCTTGACCGATAGCCTTCTCTTCACCGGCTCTTCTATAATGAGGGAATCCTTTTTAATCTCGTCAGCGATCGGCTCTTTACGTGTTTTATCGTTAATATTCTCAGCATTTTTATCGCCGACTTTCTTCTTAATAGAAAGTCTCCCCTTTTCTGCTGGTTTTGTGGCCATACTTTCCACAGTTTCTTCTTCTGCTTTATTTACAGAAAGTCGTCGTTCTTCTAATGGTTTTGTCTCTTCGACTGGTTTTGGTTCGTCTTTTTTCTTAATGGAGAGCTTTCTTTTCTCCTCGGGTTTAGTTTCAGGTTTCAATTCTTCGACCTTTTCTGAAGGTTTGATCTCTTCCTTCTTCTTTATCAATAGCTTCTTCTTTTCTTCTGGTTTGGGTTCTGGTGTTGGCCCTGGTTTTAATTCTTCGACCACCTTTTCTTCCTTTTTCTTAATAGAAATTCTTCTCTTTTGGTCGGGTACTGGTTCTGCCTCTGCTTTAGTGTCAGGTTTGGCTTCTGGTTTAGTCTCTGGTTTTAATTCTTCCTTTTTCTTAATGGAAATCCTTCTCTTTTGATCGACAGCTACTTCAGGCTCTAATTTATTCTCTGTTTTGGATTCAGCGACAGAGCCTGGTTTGGTCTCTTCGACCTTCTTTGCTTCGACAGGTTTTTCTTCCTTTTTCTTGATGGAAAGCCTTCCCTTTTCTTCTGGTTTTGTTTCTTCGGGTTTGAGTGTTGTCTCCTCGACTATTATCTCTTCTTTTTTCTTAACCGATAACTTTTTCTTTGGTTCTGAAACTTCTTCCGGTTTGGGTTCTGGTTTTGATTCTTCGTTAGGCTTTTCTTCTTTTTTCTTAATGGAAATTCTTCTCTTTTGGTCGACAACTGGTTCTGGTTCTGCCTTAGTGTCGGGTTTAGTTTCTGGTTTAGTCTCTGGTTTTAATTCTTGGTTCGCCTTATCGTCCTTTTTCTTAATAGAAATTCTTCTCTTTTGATCGACAGGTACTTCAGGTTCTAATTTGGTCTCTGCCTGAGATTGAGCTGTCTCTGTCTTTGTCTCTTCTAGTTTCCTTGCTTCTTTTTCTTTGAGAGAAAGTTTCTTTTTGGATTCAGGCACGGGTTCTAATTTGAATTCTTTGGTTTCGTCTTTGATCGATGGCTTTCTCTTCTCTTCTGGTTTAGGTTCTAGTTTTGACTCGGGTTTAGTTTCTTCGATAGTTTTCTCTTCTTTTTTCTTTACAGAAAGCCGTTTCTTCTCTTCGACTTTCTCTTCTGGTTTGGAAGTGGGCTCTTCTGTTTTGAGCGATGGCTTACGATCTTTAACCTCACCGTTTGTTTCCACAATACTCTCCCTTTTCTTAATAGAAATTCTTCGTTTCGGCTGTTCCTCTGTCTTATTATTTTCTTCGACTTTAAGACTGGCTTTTCGTTCGTCTTTCTTGTCGTCGACTTTTATTTCTTCGTTTCTTTCGGTTTTCTTTTTAATCGAAAGTTTCTTCTTTTCTTCAACTTTTTCTTCGACTTTTTTAATTTCTTCCTCTCGTTTCTTGTCTTCAACTTTGTTTACTTCTTCTTCAGCTTTATTTTCGGTCTTTTTATTAATCGAAAGTTTTTTCTTCTCTTTCTGTTCGGTTTCTTCGACTTTTGTAATTTCCTCCTCTTTTTTCTTTTCCTCCAATCGTTTTGATTTCTTAGTTTCCTCCTCTTCCTCTTCGACCTTCTTTTTACGGATACTTTTCTCCTCTTCCTCTTCTTCTTCTTCTACTACTCTCTTTTTACGGACCTTTTCTTCTTCTTCTTCCTCTACTTCTTCCTCCTCTTCTAATTTGGTTCTGCAGACGGTTAGTCTTGCGTTGGATTCTTCTTTGCCGTATTCGTTGATAACTTCAACGGAATACTCTCCGCTGCAATCAGTGGTCGCGTTATTTATAGTAAGACGAGAAGTAGAGTCATCCGAATAGATTTTATAGATTCGACTTTCTTTAATAACTTTCTTATCCTTATACCAAATAACAGTAATCTTTTGAGTTGATTGGTATCTGATAATCAATTCGATGGTTTCTCCGACTTCGACGTTCTGTTCAGTGAAGAGTTTAAATCAATTAAATCCAAACAAATAATTATTATCCAAAAATGTATATTAAGGAGAAATCACTGATAAAATCCTAAAAAGTGGGGCAGGTGTTCAACCTTGAATGCCCTTGGATTGGATCAATTAGATGTGAAATACACAGAACTTAACACTTTATGAGTTCGTCTCAGTCTTTATGGTAATTACTCCCAAATTATAGATTCATTTGCAATCATTAGTCAACTATTGGGACATAAATCCAAAATTGGTTTTCATATGATTAGAAAATTGGAAACAATTCATAAATGAAAGCAATTTTTGTAATCGTAATCAAATTGTAATAATCACTGAATATTCACTGAAAAGATTCTGTAAATTCCATGGAAGAGAAGCACGACTTCTAATACTAATTATTGCGAAAAAATATTTTTGGAACGACTGAACTAAAGACTAAAAAGTTGGAAAAGTATTCATAGTTTTGTTCTACTTATTAAAGGAGAGAACATAACTCATCAGATGTTTGCTTACTTCTGATCTCAGTTTTTGGATGAGTTTAGGTTTAGAGCCGATGTCAGCCTTCTCTTTGACTGAGGCCTTCTTTTTGTGCTGTTCGTCGTTTTGCTCCTCCTGTTCGTCATCAATCGTAACATTGATGGCCTGGGAGGTCACTTCTCCCTTCTCATTTTTGGCAATCAATGTATACATGCCTTTGTCGTTAGCACCGGGTTTATCGATTTCAAGTGCGATAATATATTCTCCTTTATTCTCTTCCCTAACGATTATCTGATGTCTGGAGTCCTCTTTAACTACAGTTGTCTCTCTCTGCCAAATGCATTGCGGTTTACCTCCAGATTGAACCATACACTCAATCACTATTTTCTGCTGTCTTTCCATTCTGATCACCCTGGGCTTCTCTTTGATCACCGGAGCGACTAATACATCGATTCAAAATGTTTTCATTCATTTTTAGATATTTTATTTTTAATATAATTAATAAAAATTAAAAACATTTTTGGCTTACTTTCAATATTGAGCGTCAGATTTGCATTACTCTCTCCGGCGATGTTCTTAACATTACATCTGTAAACACCAGAATCGTTGAGCTCTGGTTCGTGTATTTCCATACGGATCAGATAAATGTCATTTTCCTCTTTTATCGATTGTCTTATTCTTGTGGTCTCTTTCACTCGAATGTTCTCATAATACCACACAATATCCGGTTTAGGTTTTGCTTTCACCTTGCATTCCATAATAATAAGTTTTCCACCTTGTTCAGACACTATTCTCGGCTTCTCAACGAAGGTGGGAGCGATGCCGTCACCCTTGACAGCCCCCTCGATGTTAAGCTTGAGATTAGAGACGAGTTCTCCGTATTCGTTGGTAATAATACACTTATATTCCCCGCCGTCTTCTGCCGATGGTTTCTGATTAACATATCATTAGTTCATTGCATTGAACTCACAATCAATTAAGAAATACCTCGATATCTAATCTAATGGTATATTCTTCTTTGGATTCGGTAATGACTGTGCTCTTGCATCTGGTGGTCTCTCTTATAAGAGTAGTCTCTTTATACCATTTGGTGATTACTTTTGTGGTGGACTTGACTCTACATTCCATTGTAACACTTCCTTCCTTTGGAATGATTCGTGGCTTTTGAACAAATACTGGCGACAAGTCTTCTTCGTCACCGGCTTTCAGAATAAAAATCATATTTATATGAATTGAATTTAAAATTGAATTTAATTGAAATACTTTGAAAGTTGAGCGCAATATTAGCGTTGGATTCTCCCAATTCATTGATTGCATTACACCTATAGTTACCGCCGTCTTCAGTGGTCGGGTCAGAGATCTCGAGACTCAAAATGTACTGATCTTTTCCGGCATCACTTTTACTGGTCTTATGTCTGACCCCATCTTTTAGTGCCTTAGTTCCATGATACCATGTTATTTCTGGGAAAGGGTGTGCTTCTAAAAGACACTCTAATATAAGTGTCGTTCCTTTTTGTTTAATTGTGGGCTTTTTTGGAAATCGGGGCGCTTTGCCGTCCGGTATATCAGGTTTGTCCTCATCGAAGTTTAAATTAATGGTGGCGTATCCATCTCCATGTGTATTCTTAGCCACTACTTTATACTCACCCCCGTCCTCAGCACAGACATCAACTATGGTGAGTGAGGCCAACTGATTGTGTTTATCTGAGAGTAGTGTGTATTTATGTCTGGAATCCTCTTTAATAGTTTTTCCCCTATGAAACCATTCGATGGTTGGGTTGGGATCGGCTACTAATCGACATTCAAATGTAATTCTTGAGCAATCGTCCGACTGCTTTATCACAGGCTTTTCGGTGAAAGTGGGTCGGGCGCCGTCAATAGGAAGTGGCGCCTCATCATCTGTGCCATTGTTTACCACAACCAGAATTGTGTTGAGATTTATGATCAATTGATGTGAATATTGACTTACCGTCAAAATTAAGAGTAATGGAGGCATTGCTTTCCCCCAATTCGTTTTTAGCGATCACTTTGTATTTGCCGGCGTCCTCCACATTAACGTCATTGATCTGCATAATGGAGTGGTACCCCTTTTCCCGCTTCTCTAATGTGGCCTTAAAACAAATTTTGGCAAAAAATAAGAAAATATATCAATTTTTTTGATGCAAAAATAATTTGTGTTTTGGTCTAATTTAAGAATATTCTGCTCTTCGCGTAAATAATAAAAAGTTTTCGTATAAAAGAGTAAAAGAATTCTCTCGAAAGTCAATCAATGCTTAAGAAAATATTGTGAATCGTCTCTAAATTGATTGATTTCATAGATATTTTAATCGAGTGAAAACAAGTGACGAATGAATTATAAATAATAATCGAATAGTTTTGTGTCAAATCAGTTTTGATCGTAATTGGAGTCGCGATCTGTGAAATTGCAAGACTTTGCAGAACTTGAATCGCAGCCAAAATACTGGCGAAACCCAAATGAATGCACTGAATGTGAACGTAATTTAGCGTAAATTAATATACGCTATAAGTGTGTCATTCGCTTAATGTTTTGTTTCATCTTTGGGTCAAAATTTACGTTAATTCTAACCATAAAAATGAGTCTCATTTTCGAAACCCCAATGAGTTCTCAAGTCTTTCAGCACTTCATTAAATCGAGTATTAATTGAACTAATTTTGCTTTTTATCCATAACTAAATTAAATAAACAAATTAAACGTTCATTTTTGTGATGTTGGATAACATTGTGAATACAGCTATCAGTGGACTCCAAAGTATTTTTAGAACTTATTCTGAGTGTTGAGCAACAGATAAGACGGGATTTAAAATTCGATACTTTCTCTACTTTAGATTTATTTGCATTCAATGGGTTTGTCTTCAGCTTAAACTTGTTAAATCACTCAATAAGTCCATAGAAATGTGCTTTAAAGAACCGGGAGGAATGTGTAAGGCACTATTAAGAGTGTGTTTCCCGATTCTTTTAGTCAATTTTGAGTTAAATTTGACAGAATTTTCAGTGTTTTAGAATTTATACGTTGACTGAAATTCCGATGACTCCCATCATAATAAAAGTTTCACAAAACTATTTTCGTGTTCACTCTAAGGGTTCCGAGTTCTACCCCTCAGCACATCCCTCACACAGCGAACAATATTCGTTAAGACTTGTGATTTATCTTAGACTCAAATAATAGCCTTAATATAACCCTAAGAGACGCGAAATTCTTATTTTTTTGAACAAAAAATTTCATGAGTTTTGAAAAACTCCGACTCATTTAATCTCAGTTATCTCATGTGAATAAGTAGACCAAGTTTATTTAACTTTTTTATTCATAATCTTTATTTTGGAAAAAACAAAGAACCATTGTTTTCACTAATATCCAAGTTTAACCAAATTCACATAATTTGAATTTTCAGACAAGCTGATCCTGCTCAGGGATTATTTCAATACTATGAATTGATAAATAACTGATAAAACCAGTGATGCAAAGGAAAGGGTCTAGTCAAAATACCTTTTAAAGATTTGAAAATTTTATAAATACCCCTTCTCCCTAGGATTTTGAAACCATTAACATTATGTCTATTAACAAACACTAGGTCTATCGAGGTTTTCAAATCCTAGTAGGATATTTTAGTCAAATATTCCCTAAGGATCGGCTGACCTTGCGCATCCCTGAATAAAACATAAGTAATATTTGGATGTTATTATCAATGTTTTGGTAATCGTGCACATTTTCAATAAAACTGTATTTTATCACAATTAAGCAGATAATAAACGAATGAAAATCTAATCGTTCCCACTGATCAAACATGTCTTAATCGACAAACAAATGAGTCTAACAATTCATTACCATACGAGACCAGAATAGGGATAGGGATATGATCTCAACATTTTTGCAGTTTTTTAGGTAATGATTTTTTTAAAGGTATTGTTTCTGATATCTGTGCATAATTACATGTATTACTATATTTTCATTTGAGCCGTTTCTGTTGAAAAACATCTCTAGCAGTACCCTGACTAGAATTTGCACTCAAAATAACCAATATTTGAAATTAAAAACTACTAATAATTCAAAATTATTACCGAAATAATACAAGTCTTATTTTTAATGACAATCTTTAGATTATTGAGTTCTGGGAAAGACCTGGTGGTTAGATTCAGACAATTTATAATTGGAGCTCTGGAACTATTTTGTATTCATATCATTACATAATCTTACAATTTTGAGAATTAACAACTAACTAGATCAAACAAGTTTTAAAGAATTAAAAAGCATATCTATTATTTCTCAAATGTTTATAACTTGGAATCCAATTCATAAAAACATAGTATAAATGGCCTGATGTTTATTTATTCAATTTTACTATTTGGTATCTTTGATCAAGATACACAAATAAATAAAATTATATTAAGTCAAAATTTGTTTTATAATCTATTGTTTAAAATTAATCTAATGATAAAACATATATTTGATTGGGTCTTAAATTATTATCCAGATATAAAATTTTAGGGCTGCAAACTCGTCAATAGAAATTTTATCCAAATTTTAACTGGTTCATTATTGCCCCTTTCAGCATTCCTCGCATTTAAATAGATAATCTGATATCAATTTTCCTTGAATAGTGAAACTCTAGTAGAATCTAGCATGCTATTCTCATTGAATTGAATAATTCTTGTGCGCTATAAATAAGAACTAATTGGGACTCAATTGGATGACAGTATAAATGGCTTACAATAATAGGCTTAAACCGGGGCTAATGATAAAAATAAAGGTTGGCTTCACTTACAATAGTTTTCAACAAATCCCTTCTCAAATAAATTTTGGAGGCATTCAACTGTTTGTCGCCTAAAAAATTCTGTTTTGTTTTATTCTTTGGGTGAAAATTGAGACTCAAATGTACTTACAATTACTTGAAGACAAACTTTTACATTGTTTTTAAACTAAAGAAGAAGCTAGAACCTTATTTATACCATGGATTATCCCGGGGCCTTCCTGTCATTTAAAAATAGGAAATTCACCATTTTTCAAGCGAAGCGAGGCAGCAATTTTTTTTAGCAATTGTGTAAAAATAGGTAATATTTAGACAAAAAAAACATAATTTAGGTAAAAATAGGCAAAAATGTCGACAATTAGGCAAAGTTTAGGCAAAAATGAAAAAGGACTGTAATTTTGTAATATATTCACTGAATTTTTGGTGGTTCTTTACCAGCCCTCCTTAAAATACCCCATGTCGTGGCGAGCTTGGTCATCCCTGAGTTAAATGGTTTAGAAATTCTTGATATAATAGAGAAACTTTATCAAAATCAAAAATGGGAATTCTTGA
>JAQIWF010000088.1:0-30196 GCA_034694965.1 Ceratozetes gracilis
AAATTCGGTGATAATAAACGAAAGTGATTATAACCGACAACTTTAACATGTATTTTGTTTAATTGGGGATTTTTCAATGGGTGATAATAAGCCGAAGTGCTCTTAAGCGAGGTGATAATAAACGGGTTAGAATGTATCTTGGTATTTGAGAAACAGAATATTCTTTACTCATTCATAAACAACATTATTTAAAAGAGCGAAGAATTTCATTGAATTCACGACGTATTTTATGAATGAAAAGTATTTGTAAACAAAACTGAAATCAAAACACAATTCAATCCAAACATTGATTTAAATGTCATTTGAGTTAAACTTTGTTTTTAAACAAAACAAGTATTCAATCATTAATTAAACTCTTCATCAACTCATCCAAAGACACAATGAATAAAAACAGCTTAAAGTCACTCATAATTAGATCCAATCTATTAGTCAACTCTCGACGTTGTATTTCCTATCAGTTGTTCCCCGAAGACAGCCATACAGTGACCACATCTTCTTCAGCACAAGTTCTGCCATCGGAAGCAAAAGTGATAATCTATGGCAACGATTTGACGACACTATCGATTGCATACCATTTGTCTGAAGACACGAATTACAGCAATAATTGTATTGTGATTACCGGCAATAAGACTGAAGACAATGTGTCGAAGACTTCTCAACAGATGCTAAACAGCTGTACATTAAGTCATTTGAATGTCTTTAACCCAAGAGTCGCACAACTCATCCATTATAGTAAACAACTCCTGAGTGTCAACACTTGTGGTGCACTTTATTTGGCCAGAAATCGGCCAACAATTGACTCATTTCTTCGACGAATATCTTCGTCTAAACTTGTCTTTAATCCAAAGACCACCGACAGAGCCATTGAATATTTAACCGCCGAAGAGATTAGCAAAAGATATCCCAAAGTCTTCGCAGATACCATCGAAGGCGGAGTTTTTGTGCCAAATGATGGTATCATTGAAGACATCGCCGCACAGAAGAACAGATTACAAGAAATGGCCGCAAAGAATGGCATAAGATTTTTGGACGATTTGCTCTTAACTAAGATTAATATAAATAATAATTACATTTCAAACGCAGAGCTCTTTGACTGCACCACAAACAGCATTAAACGCGTCGATTGTAAGCATTTCATCAACAGTTCCAACGATTATCTCTCGAGACTTATCGGTAAAAGGAGTGTCACTCGAGTCAGAGTTCCCACACTTTGTGTACACAATCAGGTACTCTGCACTCAACCCTTCACTGGTCTTAAGTCAGGGATCAATTCTAGTAGTGGTAGTCTTCCTGTGGTTCACGACTACGACAACCTCTTTACTGTTTACCAGACCTCTGACCAAAGGTTATGTCTTTCCGGTTATGAAAAGGTTTCGAAGATTTTGCAGAAAAGTACTGAATTTGTGCTAAATTTTGCCCCAAATTAACCAAATTAACATTCTTATAGATTTCTCGCAAACCGACAGAACGGGTGCTTTAAATGAGGAAATGCCACAAATATATGAGAATTGGGATGACTTTCACCGCATTTTAGACCCAATCCTTACTCTCATTCCATCCCTAAAGAGTGCAAAACTGGAGAGACTGGTGGCCCGACTCGAGAACTTTACCCCAGACGGCCGATCACTCATTGGAGAAGTACCCGAAATACAGAACTACTGGTTGGCAGCAGCAGTCGTTCCTCAATTAGCGGCCGGTGCTGGACGGCTGATCGCCGACGCCCTTATTAAAAGGGAGCACACCTTCGGCCATGACTTCTGGTCACTCGATCCCCGAAGATTTATATCATTACAGAGTAATAGGATTTTCCTCTTTGACCGGCTCCGGGAAGTACCAGCAAAGACCAGGTATAACATCAATTACCCCTCACCTCATAATGACTATCAGACGGGACACGGGCTTAGAATGAGTCCACTCTATCTCCGGTTCAAAGAGGCCGGTGCTCTCTCCACACAAATCATGGGATACGACAGACCAGCAGTTTATATGCCTTCTGATGCGGTTGAGTCGGGTGCTGATGGGAACGCCTCTGATAGCAGTACTACTGGTATTCCGACGCACAGGTTTCTGGAGACCCAGTCCTTTGGGCGGCCTTTTTGGTTAGATG
The DNA here is from genome assembly GCA_034694965.1 of Ceratozetes gracilis. Taxonomy (NCBI): domain Eukaryota; kingdom Metazoa; phylum Arthropoda; class Arachnida; order Sarcoptiformes; family Ceratozetidae; genus Ceratozetes; species Ceratozetes gracilis. Next base: position 2,108 of record JAQIWF010000088.1, read on the forward strand.
CCGTCAGAGAAGAATACCAGGCCTGTAGGGAAGGGGTGGCTATTCTTGACTACAATAGTTTCTCGAAATTCCATCTCCGGTCCCCTCACGACGAGGTCTTAGAACTCATGCAATACTTGTGCTCTAATGACGTGGATGTCAATGTAGGCGCTATTGTTAACACCGGTCAGTCTATTCATCCCTTTTTTAAGGTCATTCAATACTCAACTTATGCCTACCTTTCCTCCCCTTAGGAATGCAGAACGAAAGGGGCGGATATGAGAACGACGTGTCTGTCATAAGACTTGCGGAGAACCACTTTATGATAGTCGGGCCCACAGAACAGTATTCCCGATCCCTGTCGTGGCTTAAGTCACACAACTTCGACCCCTCTGTCCAAATCACAGACATTTCCTCTCAATATACAGCGCTGTGTCTGATGGGCCCCCTCTCTAAACAGGTGCTGAGTGAGGTATTGTCCGATCCCTCAGAGTTGAACACATTTCCCTTTTTCACATCCAAAGAACTATCCATTGGAATGGCTTCAAATATACGGATCTGTAATCAAACCCATACGGGAGAGTTAGGTTGGGTTCTCTATATTCCCAATGAATATGCACTCCATGTCTATGATCTTCTCATACGCGTCGGTCAAAGGTATGTTAAAATTGTTGAAAAATACCCCAAATTTCTTGGATTTCTATTAGAAATTCCCAATTTTAGACATTTGACAAAAGCTCTCTTATTCTGTCCTTTTATTGTAACTTCTTTTGTAGATATGATATGAGACACGCGGGGAGTATTGCGATGCGAACCCTCAGAATAGAGAAGTTCTTCGCCTTTTGGGGCCAAGACTTGGATACGACTACCACTCCATTCGAGTGCGGTCGCAATTTTCGGGTTAAATTCGACAAAGAATTTGTGGGCAAAAAGGCACTTCTCGAGCAAAAAGAGGAAGGGGTGCGTCGGAAATACGTCCAGCTTCTGCTCGAAGACTTCGCAGAGGATGAGCCCATTTGGGCTTGGGGTGGAGAACCCATATTTATATGCGACTCAGCATATAATAACGAGGTTCCGGTAGGTCTGACCACAACCACCGGCTTCGGGTTCACTCTTCAAAAGCACGTCTGTCTGGGCTTTATTCGGCACCCGGAGGGACAGGTGCTTACCAATGATTTTCTGCTAAAATCCCAGTTTGAGGTCGAAATTGGGGGCAAACGTTTCAAAGCGCGCACTAATATTCATTCAATGAAACTCGACAACAGATATCTGGCCACCCGTTAGGGGACAGCCCTTATTATTATTATGTGATTTTAGGTTTCGTTTATTAAATCTTTTAATTATTAATCAATTGTTTTGTATTTTATCGGAAAGTATTTATTAATAAAAGAGCACTTCCTCTGCACAGGTAGTGAGTTATTAGCAAAACTCAATTCTAACTGAATGGATTCAATATGAAGTATATTTTACCATGTTAAAAATGTCATATGCGCAAGCTAATTGCAGTCAATGGACCATGACTCATGATTATTTTTGAGCCCTTGCTCATTTATCTAGTGTATTAAAATGTTTAAATAACTTTTTGGAATATAATTTAATTCTTAATTAAATCTAAATTCATACCAAGTTTTTAAGTAATGGGAGAAACTAAGGAATTATTAAGTAATACCTATATTAGGAATAAAACTTATCAAGTTACCGTATTACCCCCCAAATAAGGGCATGCCCGTATAGGTGAGGGAGACCATTTTGCTAAAAACAGGACTCTGGTCTCATCGGGCATGCCCGTATAAACCGAGGTAAAAAAATTTCTATCTTTCACCAATTCTTGTAACCTCTAGAAATTCCAAATATATCGGCAGTTAATCGTTTGTTACCAATAGTTTCTTCCAATATCCTTAACGCACTTAGCTAATGTTAAATAGTATAGGATTTTCACTTTTTAGCTGAAGGACTGCCAATAAAAATGGTCTCACTTCCCATTTTGAATGCAAAACTTATATGAATTAAAATTGAAAGCAACAGAAACTAATTTTCTTAATAATCCTAATCCCTAATCCTATTGCAAACAATTTTGATTAACCAAATAAACAAAATATTACTTAAAATCACATGAGTACAAAGTAGCTTACTTTCCCTCAGTTATACGGGCATGCCCGTCTACCCCGGGGTATACGGGCAGTCTGGTCTCCCTCACTATATACGGGCATGCCCGTATTTGGGGGGTAATACGGTACAATGCTTTCCCCATTAATTGAAATATCCCTGAAATGCGTTTATTTTAAATTGAAAATTGTTTTGATTTATTGAATTGTTTTTGAACATTGAATTAAAGTAAACCACAAAAGGTGTCATACATTTTGAATGAATGCAAATTCTCTAATGACTCATAAAATAAAGAAAACATTGAATGATATTTCCTATGATATCGACTTTGAGTGAAATTATTTGAGTAATTATCAGATTATAATCGGATTGAAAATTGGAAACCAAACAGAACTCAATTGTTATTATAGTCGACTCCGAAGCGAACAGATGTTTGAAATCCGTGATTATAGTGCTATTGAAGTCATTGAAGACTTGACAACTTGTGGCGGATCTAATGCATTGCATCTCAATGTGAGTACCGGCTATAAGTCCTGCTCTCCGTTTATCACATCTCGCATTAAAAAGCACTGCATATAAACGCAATGACACTCTGCCTCTCATTTCTCATATTTCTCTTTTGAGTTCAATATATTTTTTGAATCCAAAAGAATTATTTATTTCTAAAAATATGAATATCACATCATTTTTAAGTTAAAGCAATTCTCATTCAATTCAAGTATTTGGAAATCAGTTGAGCTCTGCTTCCAATTGATTTTGTTTATTATGTTCGCTCATATTTATTACCAATCAATTTTGTCTCTCTCCCTCCCTCTCCCTCTCCCGTCTCTTCTCTCTCTTTTCCCAACATCTGCTGATTCTTGGATAGCATTACTGTAACCCCTAATCAGATAAAAGCGATTCTAATGTAGCGAATGAACTGAAATTGTATTCAATTATTTTACGGTTTGAACTCAATTCTAATTAATGTATTTGCGATCATAAAACTTATTGAACTCTCGACACACCCATCGAAGTCATAATTATGTCAGAAGTGATCTATTCTTCACGTGTTTTCATGGGTTGATTGATACAAATATAGCGCAATATTATATCGATAGGAAAAGTCGAGCACAAAGTCACGAAAGTTTTATTTGTTTCAATGATATAAGACGTGACTCCAAACTATCAATAAATGTGAAAAATAAATTGATTTTCTAAGATTAGAATCTATTTGATCGGAACAGATGTTTGATAGACTTTCCTATAATTCAAATTAAATGCTTTTAGATAAGTGAGTTCTCAATTGTGCCTCGAATATATTGATTGCAATAAAAATATTCCAAGAAGTTTGATAAGAATTTTATTTATTGATATTCTGTTGAATGAAAAAATAGTTCTCATTTTAAGTTAAAATTTCATACAATTGTCAAACATTTAAATAACTATAGATAAGGAAGAATTTGCTTATAAATAAACTCTTAAGTATTGGTCAGTTTATAAATACTCAAAATATATTGCAAGAATACATTAGATTTTGTCATATAAAGGGATAGAATTTGCATCCGAGTCGTCTATAACTTAACTTTTAAAATGATAACATCTGCCTTTAGAGTCATAACGAAAGCCTAATCTAACGATTTTAACAAAACTAATATTAAAGTGAAGAACATTTGTGTGAAAAATATCCTTAAGTCTGAATGAAAGCCATATTCGTAATACAATTCACAAAAATGCAGTTCTAATAAATTAATTGCAATTTTGATGCCTTTAATGAGAGATTTAAAGTAACGAATGATTTCAACCATTTGTGGGAAACTAAATGTTTTTGAAACTATTTCGTTGTTCGCTGTTAGCACTGCTTAGGGGTCGGTTACGTCGCTGAGGACTTTGCTGTCCCTCCATATAACTCATAGAGTTGTTAGCACTCGATGCCATTGATATTGAGTCCACTCCTGTGGAGAGACCAGAAAGAGGTCGAGAGCTGTCCAACTCTTTGGGCGAATATATTTTTGAAGAGAAGTCTTCAAAAGTTGTCTCTTCCTTACAATTATTAACAATCGTTTCTAATGAACGCCAGCGCTCTTCGAAGAATGTCTTATAATAAGGGATATGCATTCGTTTGGCACGACTCGCATTGATAGCAGTGGCCCTCACGAGTGCCGACAGAATGTCTTTGTGAACGACCGCTCCATTAAATAGCGGACCAAAAAAGGGAACCTCAGGTTTGCGCGATATTTGGATGTAATATAAGTTCGGATATGAGACCAACGGATAGATAACAATAAGTGCGTCACAAAACTCGGTGGCAATTATTCCTCGTCTGTAATCTCTTGTATGTTCGGACCAAACGATATGTATCTCATCATTCCCTAAATGTCGCATCTTTTTGGTCATCATCTGCTCGTCTTCGGGATTAGATATTCGGGTCGACACATGATATACCACTTCCATCATAGAGTTGGCATAGTATGGCGCTGAACGCCCAGTGCTCTTATTCTGTTGAAGACCTCCTTTAAACCCAAGATGTGTTTCGAGGTTCACTTCCCACCCGAGTCCGGCCACAAACTCTTCAAAAGCTTTACTGCCACTGGAGTTGGACAGAATTGATTCCTTGTCCTCCTGACCTTTGGCCACATATATGACGGCAATCTTATGGGTCTCCCGACACATCTGTTTATCTAAATTACGGATCTGAAGCACAAAGTTTTGGTTTTTAGCCATTAAGTCAATTCGATTGCGTTTTTCCCAAAACAAAAATCCCATTTGATCTATGAGTTGCCGGCAGTGTTGGAACGCCGACTCAACCCTTGACATCGATGAGAGGGGAGAAGATTGCGATTCAGTTTCAACTTTAGGCGATAACTTCTGATTAGAAGTCTCTTCAAGATATCTGCTTTCCTGGAAGTGTTGGTTCGCCAGTAATGCCATCATATCTGATGCCTCCGGAAGTAAATTAAATGAATTTGCATTACTGTCCCGAATATTAATACATTCGGGACTTGTGTTCGACAAGTGATGAATCAGACCTTCCAAGTGATCGCTTTTGGAAGTCATTGTTTGAGAACTTTCTTCAAATTCATAGATATCTCTGTTTTGATGTCTTTTCTCGGATTCATAATTCATTGAAAATGTTTTCAAAGAATTGAAATTAGTTTTGATGTTTGAATGTATTTGTTTGCAATCCCAGGAAAACTTCCCCAAAAGGTTCCTAACAATGGTTCGAACGGGTGTTTTGCATAGTGTTAGAGATGTGTCGTTTTCTTTGCCTGTGCTCTCTTCAGGCAATTCAATGAATGATATAATACTTGAATTATTAATAAGAAAAAAGAGAACATTTGGTGCGTTAAGGACTTCGGGGTCAAAGGTCTCACTATTGGAAAGCCCCAAATTATCGTCGTTCTCATTGATTAGACAACTGAGTCGAGCGGCGCCTATACCCTGTTGTGGAAAATGTCCCAAAAAATTAATAAAGTGTCCGATTATCAGATTAGCGGCCAAACGGATGGTGTTTGCGTCCGAATCCTCTCTTTGATCTGGAATTACATTTATTTGATCCTTATTTTCCTCGTTTGTATTTGTCATCCGTTTTCGAGGAGAGGTATTCGGACTGAGACCCGATTCTGGAGAAGTGTCCGAATTAATGGTGTAATCGATTTCTTGTTCAGTTGGTGTAGAAGGCGAAGCGATTTTACTATTTTTATGGTCAGAGTTGGCTATCGTTGAAAAACAGCGCAGAACTAAACTCATCAATGATTCGGACGAGTTCTCAGTGGTTGGCGTTCTCTCTAAGAATATTTTGGGAACCGATAGAAACCAATCGGCCAAACAAAACATTATTGTCAGAAGAATCTATCGATTGATTCAATCAAAAGTTAATTATTTCTTAAACTAATATTCGGATGAAATTTACATTTTTATACTCTTTGAAGAGATTTGAGTTCTGAACCAAAGAGATGTGACTCATCAGAGTTGAAGCCAATCCTTCGATTATCTTTTTGGGTATTTCCGGGTGACTGTCCAATAGATAAGTTGAATGATCCGATTGAAGGCGTAACATATCGCAGGCAACTCGGGATAGAACCCGATTATTGAACTGAATTATAGATAAATATATATAAGTTTTGGTGAATTATATGAAACTAATCTATAAAACAGAACAAAACGAGACAAACGAAAACCAAAGAATAATACCTTCGAAGGGTTAGTGTTATCGGAATTAATATTTAGTTTTGGTATTTTGAGAGAAACCTGAGTTTAAATTATAGAATAAATTGAAAATAAATGCATGCGATTTGAAGAAAAAAAGAGTCCAGTGGACAGTCATACCCGAGTGCCCGCTATTAACACATTTGTGATGTCACGAAGTCTGGGATGATTTGTGCGATTAGAAAGCTCTTGATAAAGGAATAGACCCAAACTGCTAAGGGCTATGGAACGGCCCAAACCAGTCTGTTCCTTCTTACTTGCAGTGAGAATGATATCCAATACGTTATCCTAAGAATCGTAATATTAATGTCATTCCAAGAAGTGTCTTATATGCATACCTTTGCGTCTTTGTATGTCATAAGACTGAGCTGCGGACTCCTGGGATGTAATACCTTAACACTTGCAAATACTGTACTGAAACCAATGAGAGACCCCAACAGATGAAGTGCTTCCACACGCGGTAACTAAAATTCAAATTTTATGAGAAAAATTAGGTTTAAGTTAAGTTTAAATACTTTGCTGTCCGGATGAGAGACAATAGAATTGGCGGCGTTTATAAAGTCGAAGAGAAGACATGAAGAGCCGGGTAATCCCATTGAGAAGAATTTGGGTCCACAGTATTTAACTAAAGTACTCGTTATATCCTATCAAATATAATAAATATCATTCATTTAACAATATTTGATAAATGGATGAAATACCGGGTCATAAGAGACTAATCCTTGTCTTAATGTTATGTAAAAGAGGGACAACAGCTCTCTTGAGGGCTCGCTTTCGTTTCTCCTCACAATTGTAATGCATAACAATTTAAAGGCCAAGAGTTTACCCGCTTTGAACTCATTGGGCAGTTGTGTCGCTTTAAATAGCCACGAAGTGAAATAATTGAGGGGTGGCTCTAATGATCGGTCGCCAACCACTTGACCGTCTATGGAAACACCTAAATTGTCCTTAATCTTAATCAGGTCCTCAATGATTTTGACCAAACACTCCATAGCCTGTGCGTGAATGTTGGGGTTCGATAGTTTGTTGACGTCCCCCAAAATGCCTAACATTCGTCGCCATAATATAAAAGCACTTTCCGAAGACCAGCCCCGATATGTGCCACCAATGAGCACACTTTTAGCAGAATCAGCGCCACTGCTATTACTGCTGAGACCGGTCTCTAAATTCATTGGCGAGTCTTTCAAACTGTTGTTTTCAATAGCATTTGAATGTGTGGGCGAAGGACTCCGACTTACAGAGGATTCCGACCAAAGAGGGGATTCATTTCTATTATCGAAGTATTCGAGTGAACGGCATCTGTTGTACAAATCGGAGCGATTCTCTGATTTAGAGCCGTTAGAATTGATTCGTTGGTATTGCCTTCGATTTTGATATTTAAGTGACTTGTCTTCCAACAAATGGCTATCACTTCGACTTCGAGTCACAGTTTGGTGACTAATTTGAGGCGAAACAGATTTGTTTGCATCGGTGGGGGTATCGCCACTACTCGAACGGATCCTTTTGGTTGCCTTTATTTCACTGTTATCTGTAACGGTCTTCCCATCAGAGTTGGTCCGATTAGAATCGCTCTTAATTTCATGGCTCATAACTCTTCCACGAAATCGACGTTTATTTTTATCGGTCTGTCTTTCGAGCGGCAAATCGTGTAAATTAATGTTATATACATATCGAGACATAACTCGAGTCAATGTATCCATAGTTTTACTCCACTCTTTGATCAGTTCCTCCCAATTGGTCAGCGAAGAGACCAATTCATTGAACTTTTCCCACAAAGAATTGGAGACAAAAACATTGAGATTTGCTTTAATCCACGTAACGATTAATGTCTGTTAAAACAAAGCAAAACATATTCAATGCTTCGGCCAATCAATCAGTGGTTCTCTTATAACCAATTGGGCTAACATTGGCTTAATATCTGGTGAACAGAGATATCATTGAAAACAAAATGATTTTTCAACTGTTCTGTGAATCTCACCATTTATTCAAAGAGTTAATGGATTTGTTTAAATACCTGAAAGAATGCCGGCGCCAGACGTCCCCCTAAAGTGTCATCTTTTCTGATGGGAACGTTTTGAGTCAAAACCAAAGAAGTTATTTGAAGCAAGACTTCAATCAATTGTTCCCTGAAATTAATCAATAAGTCAAATATTTAACTTGACAAGGTGTATCTTAGTTACAACAGGAAACATAACACAACTACCAAATCTCAATTCAATTATCAAATATTTAAGTTAATCAAATAATCAAGCTAATATACCAGGCCATTTTGTCCATCTCGATCTTCATAACCATATATCGGTAAATATTAAGGACTCGTTTGCAGAGATCCACCTGTTCCTCGAGCATCAGAGGCTTATCGTTAGACACTTCCAAAAGAAATACATTGGAGGCTATGGATACGAAAACTCTGAGCAGAGAAGATATGCCGGCCCTCACATCTTCCGTTGAATTTAGTCTATTCGGAAGGGGATCTTCGACAAAGATAGGCATATGAGTAGCCGTTCCATAAATCCAATGTCTGTAAACTGTGATCACTTTGCGAACAGTCATTGCGTGAGAAAAGGGCAAAAGAAAGGCTTCTCTAAACAGAGAATGAATTAGATTTACATTAACCCGATTCGAGTTAAAGACACAATTGATTATATGGTATTCAATAGCTGTGGGTTCGCGCCATTCGGCCTGATTGTCGTGGACTGTCATCACATTCTGATGGGAGTGAAATAGTTTGCTGTAGTGATGCTGTTCTTCAATACTTTCGTTGCGATCCATCGCTTCGTTTGTATCTGATTTTAAGTACTTTGAGAGCCATCGCAAGACAACTGACTGTGAGTGCAATAGTGTGTCCCGATTTGGGAACCGATTATTGTCACAGTAGTGGTTGTCGTCAATACATTTTCGTAATACTGGAAGTTCTGGTGACGAGATATATAACGAAACTTCTGTTAAGTTCGGGAAAATGTGTAATAAATAGATTTTGCAAAACTGTTTCCATAAGAACTCAAAAGATCGCAATTGTTTCGACTCTTTGTGTTCTTTCCAATGAATTTTTGACGACTGAGTTATCATATAATCCATGAGATATTGCAGATAATAACAGGTTATATCTCGAGGCTGTGGCTCCGGATGGAAGGCAGGTATGAATGGCTCCACTGGACACGACTGCACAGATGAGGAGCTTATTGTCATTAAATTAGGCACTTCTGCGGTATTAAGTGATGCTATGATTGGATTGCCATTTGAGTCGTGAGCCGACAGATTCGGGAAGTCGTGACTTATATTCGGGGAATGCATTGAAAGGAAGGGGTTTTGAAGACTTGGATTCACTCCGGGAACTAAAGAGGCGTAGATCTGCTCGATTTCCGGTGTATTTGACAACTCTTCTCCTAATATCTGGTACCAGATTAAGAAGAGTCGCATTCCTTCCTGTCTTATCTGAAAACAATTCATAAATTACTAGATTATAGAATTTGATGTGAAGAGAAATTACTCTGGTCATATTCATGTGATGAAGAAATTTGCGAAAAATCAGTAAAAGGCTCTGAATTTGCCATTTCTTTTGTAATAATTCGGGCAAAAATGTCAACAATTTCTATAAATTTAAGGTTTATTTCAATTAGACTTCAATTTTGACAAACATTTGAAGAATACCTCAAAAATGAAGAGAACGGAATCCAACTCTTCTTTGTTGGGCTTATGATCTAATGGTTAGACAATTAGATCTAATTGAATGACAATCAAATCAATGGTTGAATGACTTACTTCTCTGTTTGTAAACTGATTCCAAACTCAAGAAGGAGTCGAAGAATATGTGGTAAACGTGTGTAAAGTGATGTTCAAACAAATCCTTTGCTTCTTTCAAATCGATGGCATCTAATAATTGATTGAAATATCAATTAATCAAAAGTTTAATCCATGAATGAGTGCAGACCTAAAACAAGTCTCAGATGTCTTAAGCGATTGAATGAATCCCTTTTAATGTCCAAAAATTTTTGCAGTGATTTCTTGTAATCGATTTGTTGTTTTTTACCAAACATTTTATAAATTATTAATACTTTTATTCAATTATATTAGAGTTTAATAAATAAGTAGTGATTTAAACATTGAGTCAATTAAATAAACATTAATTAAATTAAAAACAAATGACACCCACTTTGAGGCAAAATGTAAACAACGATTGCATTGAATGAGTGAACACATCAACAAAACCCTCTCATAGAGGCTCTCAACCCATATGTATGACTCGCAATGACGTAATGGGAGTACAAGAAGTTTGCTCTTTCACTGGTAAAACATGATTTACCTGATGCTTATCGCAGTACCACTTGGAGATACTTCCAATAAAACATAAGAAGGGATGGCCAAGGTAGACGACATCAGGGAGGGAGTCAGGGAGATATAAATTTTCACTTTGCGCCAGGGGGTGTCAAAAATTCTTCGGGTGACAAAGGGGAGGGGGTTTGGTCTGACCCTCTCGCCTTGGTCGTCTCTGTGTATAAATATAAAGTTTTAAAGTATGAATGGGATATTTCTTTAATTTTAGTTGGTTCATTTTAATAATTTGCAGTTACAAATGCTTAGAAGAGTTGCAATGATATGTCGATTCAATATTTGTCTGTCTAGAAACCAAACTTGAAATCTATTGACAAATGTTTACATAAAATGATTGCAAATTTAAGTTTAATTTAATTTCTGACTTTTAAGATATGAGAGAAGACATTATTCACAAAATTGTTTTATCGATAATTGCATTACAAAAATAATTGTGATCTTAATAATGAGTACAAGACTTAGTTGTGTTAAGGAACTATTATGTGACTAACATAAATCTATCTCATCTAGTCATCTATTTTGACGGGAAATTCAACACAAAAGTGCGGTTTTTTTCTCGAGTCTTCTAATCGTAGTTTAACCACAACAGGAATAGTGGGATAGATATTGCTTATTGGCATTGACAGCACGAATACATTTTCAGTATTATTCTGTATAGGACAAATTACTCCATGGGAACAAGCGCTGTCCGGACGCACTCTCCAGGGGACCGGCACACCAAGTACTGTGCCGTAGACTTTCACTTTGAGTCCAGTTGTAGATTCATCTGGAATTTGAAATCAATAAATGAGTTCACTTTATATTAATTTAAGTTACAATACATTTTCAAATTATTTCAAATGATTAGACATTTTAGCAACTTTTTATTAATAAAAGTATGACCTAGGCCAATTCCTTATCAATTAATATGATCTCTTACGTGAGGTGAAGCTGGTTTTGATGGTGACATTACTTCCTTTCTTAAAACTACACCGGTCAACTTGAGTTGGGTCACAATTCGATACATTAATCCAATTGATGTTCCCTTTGAGTTGTGATTCGTCTGCAAAACAGTTCACATATTTTTAGTTATGGTATTAAAAATTGTTAATAAGAGACATAACATTGATATCAAATTTAATTAGATTGCATTTTCAGAATTATAAACTCAACAAGAGTATAGGGCAAAAATTACCACATTTGCTGTAACTGAAACCAGCAGAACATTTACTAATAATCACAAAAGAAATAATAAAAACAAAAATATTTAAAACTAATATTCTATTCATTTCTCCTTCACTTGAAGTGAAACCAGAATTATGGTAATATTTAGTGAAAAGTGATATTCTATGAGTTGATTGAAATATTCACTAATAATCTCTCACTTAAGCACTGGTGAGTCTATGAATATTATGCGACAATTTTGTCAAATCCTTCTCTATTTATAAACTTCATAAGAGTTAAGTCGCGTATCCATCACTACATTGCAAAACTGAATGACCTGTTCTATAATCAATTGAAGACAATCTTTAGTTTATAGGATTTTTGTCCGCAAACGTCATTTCTTTATTGGTTTTTCGCCATCTGATTAAATATTAGTTATTATTCCGTTTTTCTCACAATAATAATAATTCTGTGTTTTGTTTGAAGTTATGAAACTTAATGGATTGTGTTCTGTGTAAAAATTAACGGTTTGTTCCTGGTGTAATTGCCAATTACTAACCAAATCAGCTCAGGGAATAACCCTTTAATTTTAAAATGTGAAGATTTATTATAACTTATTATCAATAATAATATTATTTGATTAAAGTAAAATAACATGCTTAACTTTCCGCAACTTCAAGTACATCCTTGCACATCTTGCTTTTTTAATATAAACATTGATCACATGTAGAATTTTGTTAAAATTTTTGCCATGACATGATTTGTTATCATTTGATGATATTTTAATCCTTGCTCATTTATCACTTCTGAAAGTATTCAACTAACAAAACAATTTAACCATGTTTACTAAAGTGTGAGTTGAGGAATTAATTTATAGTGACAGGAATAGCGAGTATAAAATGATCTCTCTACTTTAACGAAGAGGGCTGACAAGTTGTGATAGACAACCACTACCCACAGACCGTGAAGATCTCCTCTTACAAAATAGCTGTCCAAGTCTGGTATAGGGGGGAGGGGGGTGTTGGCACAGTCACACTATTATAGAGTTGTGCCAATCATTGTTCAACATATCATTTAAATCAATACTAATCTTATATTTTTAATTTATTTATAAACAAATATTCTTATCATTTGAATGCTTAAGATTTATAAACAAATTATAAATTGGTTTTATATAAGAGATAACTACAAAACTTTTCACAAAATTGTTTAGAAATGCATTAAAAATAATTATTTAAGTAATTTTTCAAAACTACATTCAATTTGAAAAAATAGTTATTGAATTGAAATTAATTATCATTTAATTTAATCAATTTGTGCGGGAAATTGTTGGCACAACAGCTTATTGTTACTCGAGTCGAGGAGTGCCACCCGAACCTCCACATGAATTTTGGGATATTGACTGAGTATAGGCATCGATACCTTCAGATCATTTGCACTTCCCTTAGCTATGGGACACTTAATATTCCAATGGTCACAGGCACTACTGTATTACAAAAGTATAAGAAAAGTAATTGATATTTAAGTAATTTGAGCAAGGTTACAATATTACTAAAGTATTACAAACCTGGGCTGTAAATTGAAGGGAATAGGAACGCCACCGATCTATTTTGGGCAGAATAAACAAAATAAACACTTATTTTGATCGAAATATTCTTATCTCAATGTTGTGTTAATTTTAATTTCTTTTGTCCTCAACTCCAAGAATTTTTAGATATTTTAAAACTTATTTTAAGGCAAAAATCAAGAATATTCTAAAATTAGACTCTTATTATAATCGTAGAAAAACACTTTGATAACTTTAAAAGGCCTGGATAATTTAATTAAATTATCATCTAGGTCTAGATATAATATGACCTCTGTCATAATTGAGGTAATATCAAAGTGGCAAATCAGTGATCAAAAATATTTATCCTCGAACTAGATTTGACTGAACGTCATGTAATGTACTTACAATTCCCCAGACTTTGACAGTCGCTGTGTTTGTGTCGATCTCTAAAATGTTTTCAATGAAAACCTTTATTGCATTGAATGTAATGTCAGACCTGATTGAAAGTTGACATCAATGGTAACATTGGTTCCAGTCTTGAAGTCACAAGATGTGGAAGTGGGAGGACATCCCGAGACCGAAATGGATGTCACTTTACCTGATGTCGTACCACAGTCTTTGAAATCTATACAATTTATTTGACTTACAATTAGTGCAAAAATTATAAAATTAGTAAATCTATTCATTTTGGAAGTTAATGAACAAAAACGTCGTAAACCTAATCCCAATGATTGATAACTGAGTGGTTTGAATGAATCAGTGAATCACTTCATGACAACCACTAAAAGCCAATCAAATTATTTCATATTATTTCATATCAGTTGAGTTTGAGATAAGATTTCGTTCCGCTCTTTATGTTTCTCTTGAGTTTCCAATTCCTTTTTAACACTTTTCTTAATAATAAATCAATGTTATTATTAACAAAACAAGCGAGTTACATTTGATAAGATCGTGATAAAGAAGTATAAACAAACATAGGAAAATCAGGAGTCAAACTTATTATAGGGAATTATTGGATGTTATACGATAAAACAGCCTTCCTTAAATGTTAGATGCAGGATGTTTGATATGTTCAATTATTATGGTAACTTTTTTTAGCATATTTATCAACTCTGACACCTTATTCTCTCACTTTTGGGCAAAAGATAAAAATATAAACTGTTTTCTAGTGATTAAAAAACAATTTATTCCCAGAAAAGTCATTGAATTGAAATATAACTTTTCTATGAACTTTTTATGTTGAAATTAAAATTGAACTCTTTGCATTAGCTTGCTCAAAACTTATTTATTGAGAACCTTATTATAAAACATTCCTAAATAATTTGAAATAATATTTATGAATTAAATACTTACAAAATATCAATTGAAAGACAATGATTTAAACTCGAAGTAATGTACAGAATATGAGATGTGATAATTACAAAGTGATTCAATTAAAATATGACCATGGTGAGATAAAAATAATTCCACTTTTATTATCAAGGAATTCAATTCAAATCAGTTTATATCCAAAATATAGAAGAATTGTTGAATTTATTGTAAAATACTTCAGACAGAAGTCACCTGAAGTTTTGGTTTAGAGTTTAAGTCCACAAAAAATGATTTTCTCTTTTCTGCTAAATCTTGTCTCACATCTAAGTAGTGGTCACTAAGAGCTGGATCCGATTCGTTTGTCATAATAGAAAGAATACAATTATCACTTTTATTATAATTTGTTGGGTTATCAATGAAAACGTCTGAATCTAACTCTTCGATGTGAGACAAACGGTGCTCAATGATATCCGGAAGACTACTCGCCCTTCGCGGTGAGGAACTACTGATTGTTAAGAAACTTTCTGTAGTATCGCAACGCTTTCTCTTCTGTGAGAAATTATAAAAATTAATTTTACAAATTAGTATTAATTACTCAATATTTTGAATACCTTTGCATTGCGAGAGTGTTTGAAATATGGAAATATATTAAGAATATGGAAGAAATGCGATTCTTCTGACTTTGAGTTATCGAAAGAGTCGTTGAATGAGGGCTGTTGTGAATATGTGGGCGATGGCGATGACAGAGATGGTGTTTCCGCTGTATTTATGGAAACATCACTTTTAATTAGTTTGCCGTTGTGAGTGAGCAGAGCTATTGGCACCGACCGCTGTCGATTAAATTTGTTCCTTCTAATTCTATTGAAGTGCTGAAATCTTTGCGAAAAGGGTGGACCAGATATTCTTCTGATCGAAAGCACAACATTTGTCAGACGCCGACTTCTTAAGCCCTGACTTATAAAGTTTAAGATCATTGAAAGATAAGCCAATCCGAAGATAATCCAAAGAACGACAATAAGTTTATAGACCCAAATGTAGTGCTTTTCAAAACTTCCCGCCACATAATCACCGAAACCTATTGTCGATAGAGTGACGAAACAGTAGTAAAAGCCTTCGAGGAAAGTCCAGTCCTCTATGAATGCAAAGACCACTGCAGGCAACACAAGAAACACCAAGAACCAAGGCACAAAAAATATTAATCCTTTCTTTAACATCATAAGTCTCACAGAAAATTGTCGGTCGTATCTGGATTTGGCCTTCGATACCTAATCAGTACCAAATTGTGCAAGTTTAAATAGTTTTCAATTAGTTATTCACATAAATTCTTACGTTATTCGAAAAACATTCGCTAAATTTATGACCGATTGCTCCGATTAGGACACCAGTCATTGGAATACCAAATAATGCATATATTATACAAAATATCCTGCCTAAATTATAAATTGATTAAATCAAAAATATTATCTAGTAACTATCCATTACCCAGAACAGTATAGGGAGTCAAATGGCCGTAACCTATAGTTGTGGTGACAGTTATGGCAAAGAAGAATGAGTTGAAAAAACTCCAATTAATGAACTCTGTTTTGTTGCCGTAGTGGTCGACCAGATTCATGTCCTGCGCCACTAACAGCTTCTGAATCATTGTCGTGATATGTTCTTGAGTTATGTTCGGGTGATTTATCATTTTTAGTTTGTCTGTTGGTGTAAACCGATTATTCATTTATTTGGTTACTAAAACTCATTTGATTACTGCTTTCCTCTAAACTCATTGAGAAGTTCTTCGATTTCCTGTCGTTTCTGGTCTTCAAGGGGTGCCTCCAAATACATGAATACTGTGCCGCCGAATATCACGTAAAATATGAAGAATATTAGAAGTGAGACGATTTGTCTCAAATCCATTGAAATTGCCTGAAAATTAGTAACAAGATAAGTAATCAGGGTGTTTTAATCTTAGTTCCTCTCTATATTGTTTTTAATCGATCTTGGTAAATAAGCATCAGATTATTCCTCTGTTAAATTCTAGTTCTTTGAATAACTATTTTAATCCTATTGTGAAGTATTCAATCAAATTCACGCAATTGTTGGAAGGCTTTCAACTGTAAGGCATTCATTTTTCACGACCAGATTCAGAGCTCTTGACTTGATTCACATTTGGGTTGTCTCAAATTATCCTGCACAACTGCTTAAACTCATTTTAAGATAAATTCTTGAGTTCTATGTTAATCAAAAAGAATAATAGATTTGTTTTGGTGTGAATTGTATGAGAATTACATCATTTCAACAGAAATAGTCTCAAAATCACAGCTCAAACCTATAAATACGTTGAAGTTCTCATCGAAAAAGTTATAAATTATTTCAATTTTTCGTTATATTTATTATCTGATTATCAATCAAATGGTTGACTCAGAGATGAAACTAAATGTTGCAAAAAATAAGGAAACTTTTAATTTTATTTATGGTTTTTACCAGAATTGCACATTCGTTGAATGACCCTCATAACAAGCAAAATAATATTGAGATAAGCTAGATGAAAAGCAATTGACGTAATAAGCTTTGACAATGATAAATTGTAAGGAACAGTCAATTCTAATTTTTCACTTAAAATAAGAAAAGTCTCGATAAAGAGTGAAATCTATCCATTGATAAAGAATTTTGTATTAAAGCCAAATAATTAAAGCATACAAAACAAGTGCAAAATAAGAGAAAAACTTGATTAATAGTTAACATTCAAAATACACAATTTGTCCTAGAACATAGCTGTGTATATAGACACTTTGCTGCAAGTGAATTTATCATAGAATCCCATGTATGCAATTAGAAGACCTGGTATTTGATTGTTTAAGTCAACTATTGATGTTAATGTGATGACAAGAATTCGCTCTGATATACGATTTAAAAATATCAGAAAAACTTTAATTATATGAACATTCGAGTTATTTATAGAAAGAGAAACATATTTTGTTTTTATGGTGTGCTTAAGTCGATGTCAGGGCAATCGCCTCATTACTCAATAACTTAACACTCAATTCATATTTAGAATCAATTAATTTAGAAAAAGAGTCAAAATATCAATAAGTGGTCTAATGTTTTGCCATCAAATGGTAGAGTAAAGGGGATATCATTTCACACTTTCAATTGGCTTTAAACCAAATGCCTATTATTTCATTAATCCATCTAAAGAGTGATGACAATTATGCTGGATAAAATCATGGGTTAATGTCAAAAGGCTTTTTCTCATGTTACATGTAAAAGTATTCTTGGTCTACAGCAATACGTTCATAATTTTCATAAGTAATTATAAGACAATATCTTTAATTAAATCAAATTAAGATAATTAAATATAAATTAATTCCAATTAAGTTAGCACAATCTGTTCATGCATCAATTATTATTAGTTTGAGGAACTAATGTTCCTGAACAACCTTTTCACATTGAGAACAATTGAAGTTCAAAAGAAAAATGTTCAATGCAATATAATGCAATGTAATGTATAAATAATATATCGTTTGACGATTCTTTGTTTAAGAAGTGTTTTGCTCTTAAATAAGTGTAAGACTCACCTTAGGTATCATAATTGCACAGAATATCACTGCAAACACATTTGGATTAACACAAAATTTAGTCAAAAGCCTAATATATGGATAAATATTGAGAATTACATAATTTGAAAGTTTGGATAATTAAACATTTGTTTGATATCCATAGAGAGGATCACACATTAAAACAAACAACAACTGAATAAAAAGTTTTTGCGAATATAATGTTTAGTTTTCAAAACCAACTCAAATGTCACACAAGCTTTGCGCTCATTTTTTCCTCTAATTATTTTTAGACACTGTCCCAGAAGACAGTGCGGATTGGCTTCTGGCCAGAAGAGCGCTCAACCACACTATCACTTTCTTGAACGGGTCTCATAAATAGTGGTTACCATATAGTCTACAAATCAGTCTTATTCGAGCCAACACTTGCACTCATGACAAAGGGTTTGCTTTTTTGCATCAACTCTTCTGACATAAAAGTTATTAATTATGTAATCTTTGAATTTCAAGTCAATTATGATTGCAATCATAAGTTGATTAATAGTCACTTAGTTTTGATACATTTAATACTAAATTTGATAGAATTTCACTTAAACAAGTCTGTGACAATTTTGTCTGGCTCAATTAAGTCATTGAAATTTAAGTAAAATGAAAAGGATTTTAGCTAAGCAATAAATCTGATTATCTAGGAAATTATCGATTGGTTTAAAGTAAAATATACTGCAATTCATATTTAATTTGAGTTACGATAAAATAAAACTTTTATTTGTGAATCACAGGATATCCCAACCTTTGCATCAAATATAAGGCGGAACACAATAATTGCAAATCACTGATAGTTTTCAATGTAATCATATTTATTAAAATCATTTATAAATAAATATAAAATCAAAATATTAGATGTCTGGATAGTGAGGCCTACATCAGACCAGGAATAGATTTCAATATCAATTTCATCGGAAACATGTTATTCAATGAAATTCTATCCAATAAAGTGATGAAAATAACTTTAGATATTTTATTACATAAGTCGGGAGTGGATCACACTTAAGGGGTAAATGGTTTTTGTTAATTTTGGTGATACCAAGCACTCCAAGATAATAATTAAAAACCGATCGCAGGTCAGACCAAACAAATCAGGATTTCAGTGCAGATAAAAAGTTTTGTTTTATTCGAGTCCACAAAAAACTTAAACAAAGTCCGGCTCTGAAAAAAAGTTATGATTTAATTTGAAAATGTTTTATATCAGCGACTAATTTGGGACTCAATAATAAAAATATTTGGAAAACAATTTGTTTGATTGTCTGCTTTTCTGCATATTTCAAATATTTTAAACATATTTACCATTTAATAAACATTTTTTTAGTATTTCATTGCATTCCAGTATATCTTAATTGAGCTCAAGAATGACTGCACTCAATATGAAACTAAGCATTCAATTTAATCTATTGATCTTGCAACTTTATTATGCCTTCAAAGTGAAAGTTGAATTCATTTTTCACATAATGAGTGAAATAAAAACAATTTGATTGCATTACTTTGAGTGATGTTTTGAGTTTCATTCAAACTTTAATGTATTTAACACTCATTTTTCAATTTCACAAAAAGTGAAGTCTTTTTTAATCATTTGAGAAACAGTTTTGTAAGACTTCCAAAAATTAACACATTATAAGAAAATGTCAATTAATTTTGATGAACAAAATGACAAAACCCTTGCATTGCCTATGAATTGAAGGGCTTCAAGAAATGAGTGACAAAATATTAAAACTTTATTTAAAGCGAAAATCAAATAAATAATCAAATGATTGATTGAAAAGTTTTTATTTATGAAAATAGAGATCTCATTACAAAATAAATATCGGAAATGAGTTTTGAAATATTTGTTTAAAATGTTAAAGACTTTCGAAGATTGGGTTCAAACCAATTCATTAAAAATATGTATAAAATATAAAAATGTATTCAAACTCATAACTTCATGGAAGTCACGATTAGACTCTTAAGTATTCCTCACATTAATTGAAATCTTCTCTTTATTTCTCGATTATTTCTATATTAGAAAACAATTTATGATTTTATTAAATGAATTGAATTTTATTTGCCTTTTATCTGTACTTTAATATAAGTTAGTTATCCAACATATCTCGAGTCAAACATATCTTAGTCTTTACTTCAAATAATGAGTTATTTAAACTATTTTCAAAATTTCAAAATTCGTTTGAATTTACTTAACGTTTGTATTCTTTTTAACACTTTTGAAACAATAAGACAATGGATGACAAAAGTAATGATCAGACAAATGCGACACAGAATCAAAATAGAGAGACTTCACATTTAAGTGACAATCAGCAGAAAATGTCATCTCCAGGACAGTCCTCATCTGTATCACAAGAAGGAAGACCCCCGACAATCGTAGAGTGGAGAAGATATCAGTACTTCCAATTCCTAATGATAACAGAGTTCTGCGTGTGTTTGGCCTTCATTGTCATCGGAATAATTTGGGCCATCGTTTCTATATTGGGCTATGAATTCAGTTTCATTCCTCTCCAAAAGGACTCTGTTTTCAGATATGTCTTGCATTTTATTATTTGGTATCAGATCGTCGCGAGTATATTTGGTGCGATTGGATCTGTTGGTCAATTATTATGGTTCCAAGTAATATATGCAATTCTGGTCACTCCTTTCTTCCCGTATTGCATCATTCCATGGCTATTCGCATACGGTATAGTCAATAACTGGAACAGTCCTCACTCTCATTGTCTAAAGACCTAAAGGACACACAACTACTCAAACTTACATTAATTCAATTATTCTTGAAATAAACCAAAATTTATTTTTACTATTTTTCATAGGTTTCAATTATCTTGGTTAAATCTAAATTTCTCCATAAAGGAGAGGGTAGGGGTTGTGTAGGCTTATCAAAAATTTGACTTAGTTCCTGTTTATTCTAACGGTATTAAAGTGTTCTAGGTCAGGGTTTGCATTTTCCAAAGTGTTCACTGTTAGGTAGACTTTGTGATCTTCAGTAAAATTGGTGAAGACATTAGAAGATTAAAAGTTTGCACAAACTTTGAAGAATTAATACATTTGTCGTACTGTTTGTGAGTTTCACTGCAATCACGTGTCGACCGGTTTGTTGTGTCTTACGATTGGCGGTCAATGAGTACCACAATTGAACGCAAAGACAACAATGAAGACAATCTTTTTATGTCTAATCTTATTATCATTGAATGCATTTGTAATTTGTGTCAAATTGAATGAAAGGAGGATTTTATTGCCGTTTAATAATGGAGTCAATACTAACTTCACATTAGAGGCAACGAATGACAATTGCTATCAATGGTAAACACATCCACTTATTTGTTCCACAAATCAACTCTTTTTTAATACAAATATTAAGGGCTTCATCGCGAGTGGAAGTGGCGAGTGTTGAGCCCTTCGATGAAGGAAAGGCCTGTTCTCGTAAAGCGTTAGTGACTGTGGTGTCCACTAATCCCAAAAGACAGTCGACTGTAGTGACGGCCACTAATACCGGTTCGCATTTGTATTGTTCTCATTGTCTTCTCACACATATCTTTGATTGAATAGCTTCTGGTTCTGTCATTCGATGTGATGTTGAGGTCGATGTGATCGACTCAATAGAGATAATAACGACAACCCGTGAAATAGTTTTGGAGGATTTGCCCGAAATTCTCGAAGTGAAGGCAAAGAACGATAAAAGTATTTATACTTTCCTTTCACTCAATTCACTGACAAATACTTCTATTGTCTATTAGACGACACCTTCACCTCAATCGGCGGCATTCAATTGGAATGGACTCTGAGTCCCGTCGATGTCCTCAGGTCTGAATGGTGTGGAAATACGTAAAATAAATGATTGCAATGATAGGTACCGAACCTGGTCTTCGTCCTCATATGTTGGCCCCTCTTATGTGCACTTTTGGGAGTCACGCGATGCTAAGGGACCGGCTATTCTGGTGGAAGGCATCAGAACGGGTTCAGCTAAAGTGACGGCTCGTATTGTTGGCGACGAATATAAGAACGTAAAGGCGGCCGAAAGCGAACTCCACGTCATCGCAAATATTGGACTCATTCCTCCGAATGCCATTTATCTGATCCGAGGCTCAAAAATTCAATTCAAGGCTGAAATGGCAAAACAAGGCCAACGAATAGCACTGATTCTACCCTCTCCTCAATACTACTTAAAATTGTTGGATCCGACTATCGCTGGACTGGACGAAGATAATAGTCAAGTGACAGCCCTGAAGGAAGGCCACACCAGTTTGTTGCTATTAGATCGTAATGTGGCCTCTGGTCAGACCTCTAGACACCCGACGACTGACATTCATGTGA
Source organism: Ceratozetes gracilis (assembly GCA_034694965.1). Classification (NCBI taxonomy): domain Eukaryota; kingdom Metazoa; phylum Arthropoda; class Arachnida; order Sarcoptiformes; family Ceratozetidae; genus Ceratozetes; species Ceratozetes gracilis. The sequence goes on from JAQIWF010000088.1 coordinate 24,605, forward strand.
TGCGTCCGAGTTATCTGTCTATTCACGTGACTCCGGGGGAAAATTTTGCGTTATGTGAGTTCACAAGTTATGTCGTGTCCTTCACTCTTCACGACGATTGGCACCATCGCATCTATCCTGCAGAGAACCTTGATCTAAAAGTGACCTTTCCTTCCCGTTATTTCCACGTAAACGAGTCGTCAACGAATGGCACTTTCCATGTGGTCCGGACTATCAACTCTGGGAATTGCAAGGTTTGGCTCTAATTTCAGTGCTCTTAATAAACTTTTTAACTTATCTATTATCAGATAACAGCCCAACTTTTAGGCGCAGGAACCGCTCGATTGGCCTCTCCTTTAGAACTTTCACAAGAAGTGACAGTTTATCGAACATTGGTTTTGACGCCATATTTGATTTTATTGCCGTGGATTCCATCAGTTAAGCCTTCGTATACTGTCTTCGTTAAGGCCGACGGCGCTACCGGTCAGTACCGATGGGGAACTAACAATAGTTTGGTGGCGGCCGTCAACTATAAGCAGGACATGTCATCCCGTGTGACAGTTGTGACCAAAGAAGAGGGCGAGGCTTTGATTAACTGTCAAGACGTACATAACTCTGTCTTCTCATCGAATATGAGAGTATCGATCCAACCATTAGTTCACATCGAAATACTTCCCGCAATTTTGGAGACACATATCGGGGGAAATGTTATTCTTCCGATTGCTGTCTATGGATATGAAAGCGATTCGTCAAAAACTAAACGTATTTTCGACGACTGTTCACAGATTCCATTCGATGTCGAAATTATTGAAAAAGTAGTTTTGCTTTCATTTAGACATTAATTTAAAGACTAATTCATTCTCTTTATTAGACTCGTGTCCGATACGATCCGAATAATATAATGGCCGGAGTCGGGAGCCGTTCGTGTCGTAGCCTTTCGTTTGAGTGCATATCCACTGGAAATACAAGAGTTTGGATCAGATATAAAACAGAAGACGGAAAGGAACTTCTCAGCACTACTGCTATCATTGGTTGTCACCTACCGCTCAGACCTGTTCACCCCGAAGAGATTGCTGTATTACCTTTGGGTGGAATTATTGATGTGGCCTTTGAGGGCGGACCCCGAGCCTGGACTTTGCACCCGGAGGGACATTACGCCAAATGTAAGCTTCTTCTGACTCAAGACATAAATAAATAAATAATTTATTTTAGTGACATCTGACTCAGCGATTGTGTCTTCGGTGAAAATCGCGGACCGCTATCGTTATAACAAAGATCTTCACGTTTTTCGTGTCAAATGTCTGCAATACGGAGAAACTCCTCTTGATTTAGATGTGGGAAATTTGGCCTCCAATACACTCCCAAACCCCGCCAGTGCTAAGGCAAAAGTTCAAATACTATGCGCCCGACCCTCTTCCCTGATAATTAAGCCTAAACTAAAGCCTTCCTGTCCATTGTCTGCACCTCAAGACTCGGTATTTCCAATTGAGAAGAACCAAAACCCAGAAATCGAGGTCGAAGTTCGAGAAGAAATGGGAAAACCTTTTTATAATATCTCAACCCTTAATATCGTTTGGAAAATGGAAGGAACGGCCACTTTTGAGACTCAGAATGGGATCAAAGAAATAGTGAACGGAGCGAAGGGTTACTCTGCTATCACCCGAAACATACAAATTTTGCGGGAATTGCGTTCAAATACAGTGAAAATCAGTGCAGAAATAACGGGATATAAGAAGGAATTCAAAGACAGATTCAAAATCAAAAGTGAAATTGAATTGATTTCTGTGGATAAGGCAAAAGTGGATTCGGATAACATCGCTATTTTCAATCACCCCAAGCAAAAGGTAGGAACAAAAGACATGTTTTGCCAAATGTTTGATTAATTGAATCGTTTTTTGCCATTGTTTTTGTCGACCCAATGTTAGGAGGAATTATGAAGCCTTCGATGACTTCATTCTTTCCTTAATTTTCTCATTAATGTTATGCTTAACTCTTTTGCTTTTGGGTCACACTTCGGGTCAAACTAATACCTGGGTTAAGGAATTAATTTTTGGGAGGTTTTGCTTATTTTCTATGATTATTGAATCCCTTTCTAATCAATAACTTGTCGTCGAATACATTCAATGTTTGGAATCAGATTTAAGTCAGATTTAGTCAAAACACGACATTTAGTCAACAACTTTAGTGAAGTATTTAACTAATTGTGGTTTAATTGTCTAATTATTGTTCGGTTTTATTGAAGTTTGTGGTAAACGTGAGAAAAGGGTCCGGATATTTCTCAATTGACTCCGAATCTGAGCGACAGTTCATTAATATTAATTTCAAACAACAATCAAACTCTTTTACTGTAAGTCATATTCTTTACATTTTTTGGGCGAATCTTATGAACTAAACTCCAATCAAAAGGTTATTCCGAAAGCGATCGGTGGCGGTGTTATTGGGATCAATGATTTGTGTCTCTCTTTCTACGGTCAAACTGAAGTCTCCTATTCGGTGGTCGAAGCCATTGATATTAGAATTGAAATCTTAGATAAGTTCCAATTGGGAACTGTTGTCGAAGGATATGTGTCTATTATTGACAATAATGGGGATAATATTCAGTCTTCAAATCACAATCTCATAGATTTGGCACCGATTGTCTCGAACGGGGTTTTGAGTATCGGGTATGAAATCTCTTCCTATTGAAGACTGTCTTTAATTTTACATTTGTTAGGAATTTAACGGTTTTTGATGAGTGGAAGTCTTCTTTTAAAGTGAAAGGGGAAAAACTAGGCTCTAGTACTTTGAGTTTTGTGAGTCGATCCCCTCTTATCGACCGAATAGAAAGCGCGGCCTTCAATATACAGGTATTATCTATGACTGTGAAGACAATGATTTGTGTTAATGATTAACTCAAAACAGGTCTTCGCTCCGCTACGAATCGTTCCCTCGAACCTAACTTTAATAGTCGGCGACTACTTTCAAGTGATCACAATTGGAGGACCACAACCCCAGAGGAATATTGAGTTCTTTCTCTCAGACGAAGGCGTTGCTTCAGTAGATTCCAATGGACTGATAGTTAGCTCGAAATTAGGAAAAACTAAATTAATTGGTCGGGTCTTAAGTGTGGAAAATATCGAGTACTCCAGATGTGAGGTTGAGTTAAATGTGGTGGCGCTCAATAAAATCAAGATTGTGAGCTCTACCAGTCAATTAAGAATCGGCTCTAAACTACCCGTCCATCTCATGGGCGCCAATGAGTTCGAAACTCCTTTTAGTTTCGGCACAGGTATACCCGCATTAAGAATTACGTGGAGTGTCAGCAATGATAATACCGCTGCCATCGATCAGGTCTTCCAAAATGTGAGTCAATTTCTTAAAAGAAAGTAATTATAATTTAAATATGTATTTATAGTCCGGAGTCGTTGATCTCAACTCTAATTCCATATCAGTGAGACTTCGGGGCATTTCTGCAGGAATTGTATCCATCAAAGTTACTGTTGAGACTCTTAGTGAGAACAAAGACATGTCTTATCAGCAAATTGTGGACAATAGAGTGCTGAGCGATACCATCCAAATACATGTATTTCCTTCGTTTGCAATCGTGTCCAACGGCCGTCTCATTGAAGAAAGAGAGATATTAATGTCACCCAATTCTCAGCTCTCCCTTCAATCTAATCGCATGGGAGAGACAGACACTCAGTTTGAACTCTTAAGTGCGAAGAAGGTTAGCCTCGGCTGTGGTCCCGAGAGGTGTCTTAAAGCTGGTGATAGTCCTGAAGTGTCCTCTTTAGTGGTTAAGACTAACGAAAAGTCGGGCGTAACTCAGACTTCAGTTTTTGGCATTAGAGTCGATAAGATATCATATCTTATGGTTAATCTCATCAACAGTTTTATTACCGGCGAAACGATTGATGTCTTTCCCATTGGCTCCGAGTCTCAAATTCGGGTCACATTTCACGATAATATCGGGAAAACATTTGATTCGATTCGTTCACAGATTCGTTGGACTCTTTCACGCAATGATTTGATCCGAGTATCGCGCGGTGCAGACAATACCTCTCTTAAGATCAATGCCCTGAAAGAGGGCCGAACTCTCGTCAAAGTATTTGATACCGAAAACGACTTCTTTGATTACTTCAGTGTTGATGTCGGGGCTGTCATCGAACCCAACAATTTGAAGATAAGTGTCGGTGAAGTGGTTTGTCTTCACTCTAAACTTATAACATCGAAGTCAGGCTTTTGGTCCGTCGAAAATGAAGCGATTGGAGACATTGATAAAGATACAGGGGTATTTGTCGCCAGAAATGGTGGACACACTTTGGTTGAGTGGAAGTCAACTGAAGGTCTGACTACTTATACATCGATTGATATAATGCCGCCCAAGAAGTTCACATTAGACACAACCCGTTTCAAAGGCATAACTAATAGTATGAGTCAATTGATTCCGATTGCAATTATCAGTCAAAACGATGGCGTCAGACAAAGATATTGCGGCGCTTCCATTGATTTGGAGTCAATTCAAAGTCCTTTCAACTGTGAGATTGCGTTCGATAATAGTCTTCAGATTCAGTCGATTTGGAATATTGGGATCGGATTTGATATGAATTCAGGCCAATGGTTATGTCGTTTTGATCCAAAGCCAGATTTGAATTTACCAGAAATGTCTTTAATGAGTGGCAACGTTTCAATCTCAGTGATTATGTCGGCGCCGACCCGCGATTTGGAGTCTAATTATAAGCCACTGATTCACACCATAAGTGTTCCCTTTTTGCCGGCATTTGATGTGTCGCCAAAACAATTAATTTTAAGCCCCGACCAATCAGAGAGTCGTATTAGTGTTCATTCTGTGCCATTAGTTCTCGAAGACTTGTCTGTCATTTCATCAAACATTGAAGTCATCGAAACATCGATTTCAGAGATAATTGGAAACTCTCTGAAAGTGATAATAAAAGTGAAAAATTGGGACATCTTTTCAAACGATGCCTCAAATCTTCACATTTCACTCAACTCTAAACTTACAAAACAGAGTCAAAGAATTCCGATTCAACTGAAACTCTTCGGCCATAATATTCAGCAAATATCGGGTTCCTATCTGTTCTTTAGAGACAATACATTAAAAATAATATCGACAGTAGTTTTCGGAATCGCTTTCATTGTTATTGCGATGAAATACTTAATACCAAAAGTGAATACAAGTCCGCCTTCATTACCAACAGACCCGGGCTCTCCCTTCTTGAATGACTTTGGGTCGCCATCCCTTAAGGGACACAGAGGTAAGACCTTATATTATCCGTTGACCAAGTACCTTATTCTTTTATTAATCTTCTGCAGCTCTGAATTACACCCCTACATCACCGGCAACACCAATGGGTACATCCCCTCGTGTGGGGCGTCCTCTTTATTCCGTTCCAAAAACATGAGTTCTTTGAATTCGAGATCATTTAGTCTTTCATTAAATTCTATTTTTTCATAATTAGTGTAAAATATCCAAAAGTTGTTTGAAATTGAATACCAAATGAGTGATCGCTTCCATTATTTTCTAACCAATTATTTAATTACTTTTTAAATAAAATTTTTGAGATTATGTCAAATAATAATTATTTATTAATAATAGACTAATAGTTACTCAAA